>VWZO01000732.1:2843904-2971193 GCA_013396975.1 Bucco capensis
CTAGATTCTACAGGAGAAGAACCAACCTGGAACTTCTGGAAATACCTGGTGGACCCCAATGGAAAAGTAGTAAAGGCCTGGGACTCTACTGTCTCTGTTGAAGAAATAAGACCTTATGTTACAGAACTTGTAAGGAAAATCATCCTGAAGAAAAAAGATGAATTATGACTTTCAAAAACCCCAGCATGCCAATTACATCTTTATTGAGAGTTAGAGCTGGAGTTCGTATTTTCACATTCCAAGAGAAAGTATATGGGGAAGAGAAATCACAACCAGTTGAAACTATATTTATCGTCTTAAGAACGTAGAAAACAGCAAGTTATCATGGTCAAAGTAATTTAATTCTTTTTTTTCTCCAACTGAATTAAATTTTGCCTTTCTGGGAAAGAAGAACTTGCCAGCAGTTGTTTCTTTCCCAATACAAATTAATCATTGTTGGTAAAGCTATAGGAAGTCAATTCACGTGCCTATAGGAAGAAGGCTCAGAATAATGAGAATTTCCTTACTGGGATCTCACTGACATCTACAATTCTGTTGTCATATTTTGATTGTGAACTGAATGAAAAAAATAAAGTGTAAAAAGTGCATGATTGAATTAAGGCATGTGCTAGGAAGAGGGTCAAAACAAATACTTCAAACCAGGCAAACGTACAGATATATGTCTTTCTAGTTACCCAAGTCAAATATATTTGATTTCATCTGCCTAGAAAGTCAGTTAAGAAAGGCACGGGGCAAAGATGTCTATAAAACTTGAAGAAATGCAAAGACAAAGTCTCTTTAAAAATTCTCCAAAAGCAGTGAGAAGAATTTCTACATTTTTTTCACCCAGTAAAAATTATCAGATGTTATTTAAATAGCCGTTTGAACATCTTAGGACCAGAGCCTATCCAAAATGGCTATTTCTTCTTTCTATTAGCATTTTACCTTGGAAGAATCATTCTCGCCTCATACAATTGATGTTAAATTTGTTTTTCAGTTAATAACACCATCTGATTTTGCACTAGAGAACATTAGAGAAGCAACAATTTTCAACTGCAATAATTTTCAAGTATTTAATTATGGCATAATTTGCATTGTTTAATAGCATATTAATGTTACAAATGTTTAATGGCACCTTTTCCAAATGTAGCACTCAGGCAGCAGCTCAGCTTCAGACTGCAGAACTTCTTAGCTCATACTAAAATAATATCACTAACAATTACAGCCTCATTGTTCTTTGACAGAAACCCTTTGAAAATCTTGTCAGCAAGAATTCCTTTTATCTCAACAAAAGTACAATGTACAGGTCCACTGCTCTTAACCCTGGGATGCTTTAAGAGTAATCAAGTCCTGTACAGTTGCAGTATTATTGACAAGTGAAATTTGGTTTTGCTTCATAATGCCTTTAAAAGCAGCACAAACAATATTTGCCCATCTAGTTGTCAGTGCCCAAGGGTACAAACAAGCCTTAACTGACCTGACCATGGTAAGAACTTTTTCCAACTCATCACTGCTATTATAGCTCTTCAGTATCCAAATAGAGTGTAGTTGCAATCAAAAGCAAGTAATATGGCATGCACTCACTCGCAGAACAAGAGGGAAGAGTACTGAAGAACTACTGGAAATAAAAGTGTTGATCAAGAGTACCTTATAGTTCCTGTACTTCATGAGATGCTGTCTCCTGAAGTCTTGGACTCATTCTATGGAGTGGTCTAAGGAAGTAAAAACTAGAGGTACTTTAGGATTTTCAGAAAGACTCTGGAGGGCAATAACAGAAGTACAAGAGTAAAAAGAGATCAAGTAATAAGGTAGAAATAAATGAGAAGGAAATGAAAGGACAGTTTGCAACCAAACAATCTTAGGGACAAATAGGACATGGAAATGTTCAGGTCATACTGATACTAATGAGTATATTCCAAGCCACATCAGCTACTTCTCACTTGGGGTGTAACTTAAGAGCGCAGGGAATTGTTGCTCATGGCAGTGAATATGCCTGTATTTTCCTTCTCTGCCGGTGAGAAAAGTAAACACTCCACTCCACTCCGTCATTTAGTCTATTCTTGTATGAATCTAAGACAATGGTTACTAAGGATATCACAAAGAAAGGAAAGTCAGGCCCCGTTGATACTGTGCTGGGACAGAGAATCCAACTACTTGAAAAAGAGATCTCTTACTACTCTATAGTTTGTTTCTCTTTTATTTGTCCACTGATACTAATGCAATGCCTCAGCATGCTGTTAGCAACTGTTAGCAACCAGGTTGGCTTTTGGCATAGCCTTGCAGCAGTGAACCAATATAGTTTTCATTTCTTTTCCTTTTATATTCTCATCTGGAAGATGACTACTTTAAAAGTTATTACAATAATTGGTGCAAGATATGTGCAAACAATGAGACAACTCTGCATTATATTGAAAGAAAGCCCACAAAGTTCTTTAACACTTAAAGACACATATTTGCATACTGTTGATATGATCTTATTCACATTCTGCCCCCAAACCTGGAGAATTTGCAGAGATAAGGGCTACTTTTGTAGTATAGTTAGGCTTTCAAAAATTCTGCACCCAAAAGACAATGTGGAAAGCCTTAAAGGCTGGGAGGATTACCATTTATATCCAGCCCTACATAGAATTGTGGCTTTAATTGTTTATATAACCACAATTCTTGTATGCCTTTTTTTCTTTTTTTAAAGAGGATCTCATTCCTGAGAACAAGCTGCAGTAGTTCAAAGACATTACAGATTTCCTGTAGGCATTATTCTGAGGCAGAAAAGAGATTAGAATTTAGAGTGGGAGCTTCTGATATAATAATGTCTAGTGTGATAAGAGTTCTGAATTTTAGACCTATAATGAGATAAAAATTCAAATTTCCTTTGGAATAGGCAGATCAGTGCTCCTGTCTCAGTCTAAACATTTTGAATATGTGATTTAAAATGCAATTCAGTTATAAAATAGCAACCAGTGAAAATAATAAAAATAAAATTGGAATTCCATCCTCTTCTATTCCTATCTGTCTTTACTTTGGTACAAATGCTGATTTAAAGTCTATAGTAAAAAGAAGCATGCAGAATCACTCAAAGTGCATGATTTCATCACATTCATACATGTGTACTTACAGCTAACAGAGTTATTGCTCTGACTCGGAGGCTTCCTGTCTCTCACATATATATATATATAAACATATATACATATATGTTTACAAAGCTGTATATATACAAGATGGAAGCATTCCCCAGTAACCAAACCAGCTGATTTGGAAAAATATCTGTGTGCTGCTTTACAGAACTTGCTAACATGATGTGAATCAACATGGACTGCTAGCAAACATCTGTGATCAAAATGATGTGGTGATATCAGTCTCTTTGTAGCCTTTTTCACTGACTATATGACTTAATTAGCTGTGCACAACTCTGTTCATAAGCTTGAGCTTTTACGAATCAATCCAGAATCTACAGACAAGTTTTGCAGTCCTGTCCTCACCTGAGGATATCTCATTCTTTACAATTCTTGCCTTCATAAAGTTACACTATTTGGACAGTTATTCTGTGAACAATTAAGACTTGACTCTTAGTCCAGTAGGATGGAGTCTTATGCCAATAGAAAAGCAATATCTCAGCAGATCTTTTTGTTAACCTTCGAATCTATCCCTAGTTATGGAAAACAAAAAACTTAACCCAGTTGTCCTTTTACAAATTTTTCAGTTTTTTTTTTTTAGAAATGGTATGCACCTTCCTCTAAATTTAACCCATACTGCATGTAATGAGTTTCACAACGTGAATATTTTTAGGAAGACAAAAACCAACAAGAATCTTTGTTACTGATGAAGAAACTATAGTAATAATAAGGAATAGTAAAGTGGAACATTCTTAGTCGAAGATGATAATGACTGTTCTGTTATTGAGATTCACAGAAACTTCAAACCATCATGAAAAAGGCTTAGTCTTGATCTTACAGATGAAGCTACTAAGCATGTGGTTGACACCGTTTTCCCAAAAGGATGTAACAAGTGAATGAAAAGCAAAGAACAGAACTTAATCTTCTGCTTCCAAGTTTGTACAGATGTATCTATCAGCTTTAGTTAATCCAACACAAGAAAGCAAGTTATGTCATGTAAAAGCCAATTGATTTGGTAGTAAAGTGACAAATGGATGGCAACGGATAAATGAAGTAATTACATTTCCTTCCATAAGACAAACAGCAACGCTACTATAAATTAAGATAATTTAGCTTGATTCTTCTTAGACTGCTTCTGTAGAGATGGTCATCATGTCTGTGACAGTGAGCTGCACCAATACATTTCACTTCAGCAGCAATACAGAAAAAATTCCAGTCAAAATCCCTAGTGCAGGTTCCAGGTGTGGAAGAATGATGAATGTCACAGGCTTCATTAAAGCTGTATTTGCTTAGTCTTGGCTGGAAGAAAAACTACATCTGATATCCTGTTAGTGTACACACTAAACTCTATCTTACTCCTTCCTAATGGGTAACACATCAGTGATGATTAACCCCTATGACAGAGTTACAGATAAGCCTTACATTTTTTTAGGATTTGGACCTTTCAGTATGGCACTTTCCCAAACTTCCTCTGAAACAGAAGTGTTTAAATATATTTTTTCCTCAACTCAAAAACCACTTCCCATGAAAATACTGGCAGTATGTATTGTTAAAATTTGTTAAGTCCAGGAAAGCAGACGAGAGCATGTGGAAGATCCCTATCCCTTTGATATCTCAGGCTGGCCAACTAAAGGCAGAGGTCTATGTTGGAACTTGGCACTTGCTCATCAGATTTCTGCAGACACTGACCAAAATGGATGCCAAACAGATAGGTGATAAAATTTGATTATGAAGTGTTGAAAAGCCAATTTCTTGTCTCTTCTTGAACCACACATCTGCCATAGCTGAGATATATGAGGCAGACAAGCAAGAATGAAATAGGGGAGCACAAGATATAAAATAAATTGACTGTGTGAAGGAAGATATTGGAGATTCTATTTCTCCACAAGAAGTGGACATAAGTATTTTACTCAGGAGCAAATAGAGAAATTTCCTTCCCAAGTTTAAGAGAGTTTCTCTGCCAAATCTTTTCCTTGTACACTGAGAGGAAGTCACTTTGATCAGTGCTGGAGAAAAGTTGATAAAGAGGATACCAGCCTGTATGTATTCTGTGTGGCTACCCTAGACTTACTGAGGGCAAGAAGATTATCTTTCAACTCTAGAAGCAGGACATAGAGCCCAGAAGGAAAAGATCTAAGGAAAAAAAAAAAAAAAGACAAGAAAAACCACAATAAAAAAGATTGATGGCCAAATGTTCAAAACAAGGATGCCATTTGAAGATAACAAATGCAGGACATCAGACAGCCAAAGATTCCCGGGAGTCCCTAGATCTCCAGAGGATCTCTACCAGGTGTTCAAGATAGAAACCAGAGCTGGCTTCTCATGCACACAATGCTTACCAGTAAGTGGTGCTGTCTGGATGGTGGATGCTCATTTCAAGCAGTGCCTTGAAAATTTTAACAAGGAAGTGACAGCCTAAAAGCCTTAAAAACTGAAGTTTGATATATCCTCAGAGCATGATTGTGTGAATGGTTCTTTCCAATTATCCTATCAACAGAGCTCAGCCAAGACTTGAGAAAATGAACTAAGGTGAGTTTTAAGCCTTTGGCATGTGACATTTTGATCCCTACATACAAACATTCCCAAGAGAATCAAAATCAAAAGTGGTTGTCAGACAATAAGTGACTAAAACCAGTTAATTTTGGCAGCATATAATGTGGCTGACTATATCATGTATGAAGCCCTGATATTTATTTATTGCTCATTCAGTGTCACCAATTTTTCCTTTAGTGATTTAGTGTAGTCAGGTAGCAAATATGAATCAAACTGGAGCAGCTTAAGAAGTTGTTGCAGCTTATTTCCCCAGAGAAAAGCACTCAGTATGAAGGCATGTGAGCATTTGTCATCCAAACCAACAAAAAGCCACCAGACACTTTAGAAAGCCTTCATCTGCTGTTTGAAATAGGAGGGCAAGTGGTGTGTTGTGTCAGTGCTTCAGTATGCTCAGCATGGCTAGAATGAACAGATATAACAGATCTTATTGTTCCATCCAATTTCGAAGAGAACATCTATTGACTAACACAGATTAAATGAATCATTGAGGCCCCATCCCTGGAGGTATTCAAGGTGAGGCTTGACAGGGCTCTGAGCAACCTGATCTAGTTTGGGATGTCCCTGCCCACTGCAGGGGGGTTGGACTAGATGACCTCCAGAGGTCCCTTCCAACCCAAACCATTCTATGATTCTATGATTCATCTCAGATGTAACTGGTAACTATATCAACAAACCAGGACTGAGGAGGTGGAGATGTGACCAGTAGCTTACCTGCTTCAAAAGACCTAGTCTATCACTAACAGTAATTCCATCCATTACAGACTGTGTGGTAATCAGATGGTCTGATAATGAGGAATACATAAGATTAAGAGATAACAACCACATGCTTCAATTGCATTTTAGTACCTGTTGTGCAAACATGATTGAGTTGATAGACCTGTAGCATCTCAAAGACAAACAAAACCATTTAAGCACTCATTTAAGCAATCATAGGCTATGTTAGGTGTTCATAATAAGACTATTCTTTTTATCTTTCCTTTGGATTATCAGTTTATGTTGGACAACTGTTCTTTGTCTCCACTGCTGAAGTGAAAAGGGATTAGAAACTGAATAAGGCTTTCTAACTTGAGGCAAAGGAAACTGATTGTCTTTTCAGCATCCTCAAATTAAGTAGTGTCCCAAAGGTGGAAAGCAAACTCACCTTCAGCACCAGAAAAGGGCAATAAAAATGAGCTTTTCAGCTAGTAAATAAAATTGAAGCTCTGTCAAGAAAATAATTGCTAAGAAAGGCATGTCATTGGTTGTGACTAACACAACAGTATCAGGAGCGTAAAGTCCAAATTCCCATCTTCCTGTAAATACATCTAATACATGAACCAAGAAAGAATACACTATGTGACTTCTTCTCCATCAGATTAAGAGTACTGCCATCAATAACAAGGTTAAACTGACACTTCTATTATCATTCTGATTGCTTACGGAATTTGTTAGTATCTAGACTTTTTTTTTTTTTAAATGAGAACACTTTTAAGGAAAATACATTGCAGATGTCAGCCAAGTGAGAGAAAAAGTCGCCTTTCCAGGGTTAGTAATAATGTTTTTGCATGTTAATAAAATGTTGTTGTACCAATTAGAAGCAATACTTTGAACTTCTCTACAATTTTCGGCTTAAGGATCTCATGCATTTTACAAATAATATGTATGTCTCCTCAGCTTTCCTACCAGCAGAAAAACTATTGAGACGTGCAATAGACATCTGTGCTTCTGGAGTCAGGCATGAGAGACAAGTATGCTTAGAATATTATATCTGCAAAAACAGATAAATATCCCATCTCCTCATCTCACAGAGCACTGGAAAAATGAACTAGTATCTGTGAAGCAGTCGTAACTATTACAAAAAGCCCACACTGAGATTAATTCTGTCTTTACAGTAGGTATTGGTAACATACAGTAGATAAACTTTTGAGCATGCATTAGAAAAGAGTAAGAAAATAAAATCCTTAAATGTCCATTGTCAAATGAGACAGAATCTCTTAAAAAAAATAGTGTGTGGTCATATTCTTAAGTCTGCCATTTCTAAATTCTGAGTAACCTAATACTCTTTGAACATAATTTTGTACATGTAATTTCTCATATTTGAAAACAAACAAAGAAAACAAGAGTTGAATTTCATATTGACAACCACATGAATACTCTGAAGTATTTCAAACTATCATACAAAACTCTGCCACGTTGATTAATTAAATAACAGTGATTGCTTGTCATTAGATGTATGAAAGAGGACTAAATATAGCATACATTTTTTCCACAGGATTTAAACATACTTGCTGACAGAAAAGAAGACAAACAGAACACTTCTATTCCAAGCTTCATAGGTAAAAGATCCTAACGAGTACAGACTTCTTCCTGTTACTCTAAAGCCTGGTCCTCTTTGCCTTGTCCTTTATTTGCCTAAATTTGCCTCTGATCACTCACTCCCATCTCTTCATACTAGCCATATTCTTTTTAACTGCTAAATCCCAACCCTTCCCTGTGTTTTTTTTCAGCTCACTTCCATCAGCACTTCCACTGGTGTCCCAGCTTGTTTTCAGACTTTCCATTCAATCTCAGGCTGATTTTCATGACTTCTTGCCACATAACATATTCCTGAATTAAAAAAACCCAACCCAGTTAGCAGGAGACAGAAACATAGGATAGAATACTTCAGCTCCAACAATAAAGTTTAGTTAGACAAGAAGCAATTGTAAATACGTGCCTGTAAAAAGCCTTTCTTGCTGCAGAACTTAAACAATACATGATGTTTCCCCCTACACCCAGACAGTTGTGTGGGAGGGTTAAAGACAGAAGAGTTATTGCTGCTATTGATAGCTGAATCTCTTTGAAGTATAAACTAGAATGGAAGTTGTCTATGATGGCCAAGTGGGAGAAGGGACAGATGTAAAAAATATCGATATAATTGTTTAGCAAATCAGCATTTGAATTTTTTAAAAAATACTCTTAATAGGACTTAATCTAAATTGTTGGCCTGTATTGTTTGTCCACTGATATGTAGAAGTTAGTACTTTACACCTGTTATCTTAAGGTCTTTTTCTTTAATCTTCAGTTTCAGACAGGCTTAATTCAAACTGTGACAGAAAGTGACAATTCACTATGAATCTATAATTTTCTATTTTACGTACTAATGTAGATTTGATGCTGAAAAGATCAAGCAACTTACATGATTTACAAGTGCTATCTCTGATGGATATCTTGATTAAATGGTCTGAAATAATAGGCCCATCATTTCTAACTTCCTTGCAGTTGAGTAATTCAGTTTCAGAATTACCTCTGTAATCATCCCCTATGTGCCAAAATGACATACTTACTGGACTCCTTTAGTACTTCTATCCTCCTATTCAAGTAGAAATTGCATTACAATATATAATTGTATCTCTAAAATTGCAAATAATTATATATTACAAGCAAGATAAATAAAAGCAAAGTTAAATGATTCAGCAAGTGTCACATTGTAAATGTTTGGTAAGTAAGGAACATGCCATTTCTGTGCCTAAAGCTCTGTCAAGTAAAAAGAATTTTCCCCTCTGAAAAGGAAAAGGAAGTGAAAACTACTCTGTGAAGACTAACCTCTGCCAAGACTGTTTGGCTAGGTTCACTATTGGAAACTATATTACACATGTTATTACTCTGTTTAATGCTAGAAAAGTAAGTGTAAAAAGGTAAAATTTGCTTAAATGAGCCATTATTCTGAAATATTTGCCAATAACAAATTGTAAATACTGAAGCCATTACACACGCAAAACCAAACTACTTATCAGAGCTCATGCTCCCCTCAAAACTACTGGTGCCAACACTTAAAATAAAATTTCCTGCTTCATTCTGTTGGCTTATAGCTGTACATTGGTTGAACTGAGAGCAGAACCCAAGATATATTATATCCTTTTGACAGATTTCAGTCCTTCACTAATGCACATGAGTTAAATAGCACAGTGTCAGACAATTTACTCCTCTTTATAATGCTACTAGCACCAGTCTCTCTTTTTTTTGTCCTCTGAATGACAGCATCTCACTGTACTGCAAGTATGCAGCCCTTAAACTTCAGTTCCCCTTTCAGTTTTGAACCTTATGCTGTCATCTGCCTTCCTGAAGCACCTACTACTGATGTGTGATAAAACATGTCTTCATTAACCCTGATGTCAGTTTGAGCTGTTACTCCTAATCAGGGCTAGTTACATCATCTTGGCATCAAAATTTCATTTAAGTGCATAATTTGCCACCAGATTACCTTTGAAGATAATTTATGCAGCCATTTGCCTATTAATAATTAGATTGATGAAGATCCAGAGAAGCTCTAGCGGTAGTTAATAATTAATTTTTTGTTTCTTAGAAGCTTGGCTGGTAGAAATGTGTCCCACAACTGTAATATGAATGTTTGTTCTCAGCTCTTAAAATAGTGGTCAGTGCAGAGGTACAATTCGCTTTGAGTTGTCTCCAAGCCAGATGGATGAATCAGGTCTAGCTTCTTCCTCAGGGCTCCTCTGCTCTAAGCTGTATTGAGTCAAAGAAACTCTCTTAATTTGATGGAAAATTAAACCAGCCTAGTTCTGCTGGTCAGTATACTGTGGAGTAAGTATAATTAAATAAGACTAAATGCTTTCCACATTAATTGTAGAACAGCATACATATAATTATGTTTATGACTTCATTGGGAAGTCTTGAAAACAGAAGAAACAGAAAGCCAAAGATGCTGTCCTATGGCACTAGGTATTCTGAAAAAGGTCTTTAGGTACAGCCAAAACAATCTGTTGGAAAGCAATATGAGCACCAGTAAGTCAGTTGAAGATTTGCAGAAGAATCTGTGTTGCAGGCATCTGGCAGGTTTTACCAGATTTGGCAGAGCCAGAGCTTCACTGCAGAAGACACTCATTCACAAGGATGGTAGTTCAGCACTCAGAGAACAGAAGTATGCTGTTTTGGATGAGGTTCTGAAAGTCACTCCTGAATTACCTAGATAATTTTCCTGTTACTTACATGTGTCCTGCAAAGGTCTTTGATCTGTGTTCATTTCTGTGAAAGCCAAATGAC
Source organism: Bucco capensis (assembly GCA_013396975.1). NCBI lineage: Eukaryota > Metazoa > Chordata > Aves > Piciformes > Bucconidae > Bucco > Bucco capensis. Next base: position 2,854,569 of record VWZO01000732.1, read on the forward strand.
CTCAACTGTTAGGTTGAAACACACTCCCCACTCAGGAGAGAGAACTGTTGCAGACATCTCTGTAGTAACTTAAATTGATATTGGTAATAGTGAAGAGAGAAAGAGAGAGGGCAACATATTTTATGAGGTCCAGACCACTAGCTCTTACTGGAAGAAGAGGTCTGTGTTTTGTAATTGGAATGAGAAAGCAAGTTGATGTGGTTTTCTTCTGGCATAAAAGACTACGTACAATCCACTGGTCAATGAAGAGCCTCCCACTCCCTCTTTAAATCCTGTTTTTGAGGATCTTTTAAAAAAAGAATTTTTTTTAAGTATCAGTTCTCCAGCAATAACACACTAAATTCAATCACTCAGGTAGATAACTCAGAATTCATTTCTAATGTTTCATATAAGTCATTCCAAATAATTGTAACAACAGAGCATGGTAATCATTATCACCCAAGAATCATGGCAAATACAAATTCATTGCATGAAATTAGTTTACTGATTGACAAAAAAGAGACTTTACCACTTCATAACATTCCAGCCTTCTTAGAAGGCAAACTTCATTAGGTTTGGAGAAAGAATCCACCCTCACTTGAAGTACAATTCAGATCTGCCCTGTACTCAGTAATTATGAATGGAAGATTGTCTAAGACTGAGCATAAAACTGTGATAAATAATTTTATTTGTTCAAAATCAGTGTAGTAATATTTCCGAGTAGAAAATTGTTATCTGAATAACAAGAGAAAAAAATCTCCAAAGGTAAAATAAAAATATGAAATACAAAAATAACTGAGATTGCTCTATATTCCTGAACATCTCTTGAACAATTTATTTGGGAATATTCAACTGAAAAGATGAATTGAACCACTCCTGAATTCGATTCTCTGATAAATCTCTTTTTGCCATGGTTCTTGAACTCTGGTATGAACAGAACCTCAATGGAAACAGAGAGAGAAAAGATAAGATGGACAATAAAACCCTCAGAAGGATAAAGAAAGTAAATGAAAAACCAGGATGAGAATTCAGGGTTTTCGAGGAAAATAGCTATTAGCAACTGAACAAGGTCTGTTGCTAAGAACCAATTAGGCTAGAATTAGACATTCTTCCATCCTAGGAAGCTGTAGGACTTATGTGAGGTCTCCTTTTCGAACACAGTATTGACAAGCACACAAAGTCTTGAATTGGTCTCTAAAACCATGACATTTACCACTGTATTTGGTTTGGTTTTGTTGGGTTTTGGGTTTTTTCTTGCATGTCTTCTGCTTAAACCTAAATTAAAGAAGAGGGTCTATGCATCTATGCTGTCTGTGGGTCTGTCAACCTTTCAGTTGGTTGCACTGCTTGGCTTCAACCACATCACAGGTTTATTACCTAACTGATGCATACACACTATCTGGCCTACAAGCTACTGGCTTTGGAGCTGAGATTAACCCATCTTTCCCTCACTAGAGAGTCTTTCCTCAATCACAGAAACAGTGTCCCCATGTCTTTGAAAGACTTAAGTTATTAAAATGAAACTTGCTCTGAATCAAATGACCAGGAGATTGGTCTCTAAAAAGGACCTCAAATATCACAAAAGTCATGACTAAATCCTAACACTTTATGACACAAATGACATAATTGAGGTAAAAAGGCTGCCTTCTGTTCTTTGGCAACCATTTTCCTGTATATGTTCTCAATAAATTAATCCCCAATTTTATCATGAAACAATTTATCGGATTAAATCTGATTTCATCAGAACAACATAAGGAATGAAATTACAGCTCTCACAGACTCTCACAGTAATCTGGCCTTTGCCTTGGTTAATGTTCAACATTTATTCATTCTTCCTCTTTTCTGGAGTCTTTTCTCCATTGCAACATCAAGTGTTGAGGCTCTTTCTGAGGTTCCTAAAGTCAAATTCCCAAATTGCTCAAGCTTAAAACACTCAATAGTTGAATAACTTGAATCTTCCTTGGCTATTCATATGTACACCTAAGTATTAGGAAGGCAAATCTGCAATTCAGGAGGCAGAGTCTGACTGAATTTCGGAATTCATTTCAACTGCTGCTGAGTCAGGGTTGAGTTAAAATAAAATCAACCAAGCAACTGAAGAATATTTACACTTTCTATCGAGTGCAGTCAAACACTCTGATGTAGAAGGACTATATACCTTACTGGAAGATACCAAAGTTAGGGCTCTAGGTGACCACTAACAGACTCTGACCAGCATCACCAGGGTCCTTACCACACCCATACCCTCTGCTCATTGGTCCAGGAGCCACATTTAAGCTCGTGCCAGGACAGCCTAACCTTCCTTAAGTTATGTTAGAGCTATGCATGTGCTCAGTCTTGTCTCCTGTTGGCCTGGATTGCTTGCTGGTACTCCTGGATGAGCTTAAGACCTATGCTGTAGGTAATTTGTCTTGCGTTCTGTCTCTTGGATGGACCCTGGACTTGACTTAGTATCTTACCTTGTCTGGGACTGCTGAGAGCAGCTGTCACTGTCTTCTAACAGTTCATCTCAAGGCAAGATCTGAAATTAAAATTTAGAGTGTTAGTTGAATGAATGTGGTATTCTTAAATCAAGCTCTATTGATACTGCATAACTTCTCTTTCTTGCTAACCCCTCATTTTTTCATTGAGGATGTCACTCGTGGCAAAAGCACTTGATCCAGGCTCTGTTGTAGAGAAGAGACTGATGGAGCACCAGGTCCTTGGAGAGTGTAGCATCTACCCATTGTTTTCCCAAAGACTTTTTATTATCCTTCTTTTCAGGAGCCAAATCCCATGCAGAAGTGTACATGACATAAATGTGTGTTATCTTGAACTGAGATCTCCCCACCTTTCTCTTGGGAGAGGTTCTTTTGTACAGGTAACAGAATGATTGCCTGGGCCTCACTTTTTTCAAAGAAGTGATCTAAAGTACTGAAAAGAAATGCCCTCTGAAGAATAAGAGGCTGCTCTCTACAATACTATGTGGACTTTCTATGCCTCATAAAGTCAAGGGTCCCTGAGCCCGACTGAGGTGTGATTCCCTTCCAATTGACTTCTCGCTTTGGCTGCCCTGAGACCCCACTGAGCCTTATGGGTAAAGGTGGACCCCCGAAGCCTCTCTTCGACGTGGGGACAGAACGATGAGAGAGGAGGGGCGCAGCCCCGGGGGTGGTCAGACCCGCACTGCCCTCTCTCTCTCCCTCTCCTCCAGAAGGGCGGGAAGCGCCCCGCGCTCTCCCTCACCTCAGGGCGCGGGCGCCTGCCGCCGCTCCCCGCCTTGTGCCGACACCCGGCCGTTCCCGCCCGCCGCCAACACAGCCCCCTGCCCGCCCGAGCTCCGCCCGCTTACCGCCCCACCTACCGCCGGGTGCCGCCGGAGCCGAGGCACCGGGCAGCCCGGCGGGCGGTAGCCGCCGCACCATGAGCGCCGAATGCAGCAGCTACCTCAACGCCGACAAGGTGCTGGTGAGCGGGTTCAGCTGCCCGCGGACGGGCGGCGACGCCCGCGCCGTGTACTGCTGCGGCTTCCAGGACGTCAAGTACTGCTGCGATGACCCCCACAGCTTCTTCCCGTACGAGCACAGCTACATGTGGTGGCTCAGGTAGGGGAGCGGCGGTCCCACATGGCGGGCGATGGGGAGGCTCCTGGCGGGCGAGGCTCGGCGGGCTCGGAGCGGCGGGAGACCCGTATTCGCCAGAGCTTGCCGGAGGATTTGTGTTTCTGAGGGACTTGTATGCTTCCAAGGTGGCTTTGTCCCTGTGAGAGTAGCGGTAAAGCAGCAGCAGTTGCTGCTCAGAGAGACTTCTGCTTGAGTCAAGGTGGTGTCTGCAAGAAATAACTCGTGATCTTGGTAAAGAAGTGCTGGAAAAGGCTCAGTGCCCGTGTACAGAGTACCCAGAGCGACCCTCCGGCCTTGGGCTGTGAAGGGAACAGCTGTGTCAGGGGCTGAGTGTGTAAAACGCTGCGTGCATAAAGTTCCCGGTGACTTTAGCTACTTTTCTGTGCATAGTAAGGTCAAGTACTACATTACTTTCCACTTGAAAGATGACATTTAATCAGACTTGTGCTGTCCTGGGTCAGTGCGAGAGCCCATCAGGCTCCAACTGGATCTCCACAGTGGCAGCAAGAGCTGCACACAGTCAGACTGACACTTTCTGTGTCTAAATTCCTCTTAGGCTCCTCAGCATCCTTGGTGGCTGTGTCAGGCTGTTGGTACACCTCAGCATGGTGCTTTCACTACCTTTTATTGTGGACTTGTTATCCCTGATTTTATCTAATCCCTTTCTGAACTTGTTTCTGCTGTCTGCTTCTGCAGCCCCAGAGACAGTAGTTGCTAGCTGCTGTTTGAAGATATATCCTTATATCTGTTTTATACTCTTTCCTAACAGTTTTCCAGAGTGCCCTCTAGTATTGTGAGGTTTGGTGAAGAGTAATTGTATGTTCAGTTTATGCACAGTGTTCAAAATTTTGTACATGTTTGATATATAATTTCTCAGCTTTCATGTGTCCAAACAGAACAATTTTAGTCCTTTTGGATTATCACTGAGGCAGATGCTATGTCTCACTGATCCTTTTAGCTGCCTCTCATCCATACTGTTTTTCACTCCACAGTGCTGCTCTTAGAGGTGCGTGATCTGGAGCGGCAGGGGGGTTGGACTAGATGATCTTTTTAGGCCCCTTCCAACCCCTAACACATTCTATGATTCTATGATTTGGGTGCTGAAATCCTGCCTTCAGTCTTGCTCTTAAAATCCTTCCTGTTGGTCACCAATGTTTTGTTGATGTCTTTGGCTGATGGTGCATGTTGATTTTGATTTCTCAAAGTGACGTGAACTGTCACTGATAACTCAAACTTTAGCATTTATGATAACTCTCATAGCATTTGTTTTCTTGCAGGGGCTTAGAATCATCAGAAATGCATATTTCATTCTACTCCAGGTCATAGATGAAAAAAATCAATTTTGGCACTGATCTCTGGTGACTTTTCTTTATACTGAAAAGAGACCACTCAGCCCTGTGTTTTGCTCCTTGTTTTTTTATGCAGCCTTGAATCTGTAACAGAATCTTTTACCTAATCCAGTGTCAATTCTTTTTAGCCCAACTTTCAGTGCAGGGCTTTGCTAAAGGCTTTTTGAAACATCTAACTCTGCTCACTGACTTCCTGTATCACTGACACTTCATAGACTCCAGCAGGTTAATGAGACAGTATTTTCCCCTCATAGTAATGCTGACTCTTTAATGAAGGATTTTATGTCAGGAGACAGCAAGTGCCAGCAGCTTCCTGAGGGCAGAGCATGGTAACAAAGGTGGATGAGGGCAATGGTTTTGCTATTGAAGGACCTGCCTTGAAGGACCTGTCTCATATCCAGGTAAGGTGAGTGTAGCAGGTCTGGGCATCCTGGCTTGGGGATAACAGCCAGTCAGTCTATGCAACCCAGACACACACAGTGCCCTGACATTCTGTTTATCTCTTGGCTTATTAATTTTCTGTCGTGTTGGGGATGTAAGTCAGATTTATTAGTCTGTAGTTCCATGGGTTCCCCTCTAGAGGCCTGTTTTAGGTTGGAGTTATGCTCCCAGGCTAGCAGTCCTCTGGCAGAGTGGCCTTAGGTAATTGATGAATAGCATCCCTTGGCCAACAGTCTTGCAATTTCATTTATGAATTCCTTCAGGGCTCTTGAGAGTAAGCCCACAGTACTGGATAGCATTCACCTGTTTAATTTATCTTGTCTAATGTTTAGGGTGTAATTATTTAAAATCTAGTATAAATAGTGGGTTGAATGTGAGAATCTCCCAGCCATTTGCAACTGTGACTGACAGGGCATTACTCGGCTTCTCTAATGTGAGAAGACCTCCTCAAATGTCGTAGAATCATTATGGTTGGAAAAGGTCTCTGAGATTGAGTCCTACCATCAAGTGTCCTTTTTTACACTCTTCTTATCATATACTCATACTGTTTTAATGTTACATGATTTTTCTTTTTTTTTTTTTGCATAGTCTTTGACTGTGTGGATCACAGGAAGCTTTCTCAAGATGGCAGAACTACTGAAAAATTTTGCTCTTGTTTCTGGATGAGATGATGTAGTGAAGACTATTAAAGCTTGATCTTTTCAGAAAGTACCTCAAAGAAGTAGAACCCATGAGAGGCTTTAACAAAGCACCTCTCTGAAGGATAGAATCATAGAATCACAGAACAGTTACAGCTGAAAGAGACCTTGGTGATCAGAGTCTTAGAAGTGTGAATGCTTAGCCTCCACCTAGGTCAGAAATTTGGGCCAAAGCTTTGAAACTTCTCCTCTTAATTTCCCCCCTCCCTCCTCTATAATGGCCCTAAGCTCCTGAAAGGATCTGAGGAAATAGCAGTTGGTGATGTTTTAGTTGTGCTTAACTACTGCCACAATTGTCTATATCCATTGTAGAGAAGAGGTGAATAAATACAATTTACCTCTCTAAGCAAAGTTGCTGAGTGGTTAGAATTGAAATTTCTTTTCAGAAATGTTTTCTGGTAACAAATCAAACCACAGTTTTTAGTTATTAATGTATTGGAAACTCTATGATATTCCAGCACTTTGAAAGCTGAGTTCTTCATGATAGTTCCATTAGGAGTTTAAGGAAATATAAAAATGACATTTTCTGGTCTCTCTGAATGTTTTGGTCATCAGTGTCTTGTTTGTCTTTGTCTCAGACTTACTTATATCAGTATGTAACAACAACCATAACATAAAAAAATCCTTAAAATGGTTCTTGCAGCTTGAGAACACACTTTTATGACTTGAAACCCTTAAGACTTAAAACTAGTCATGAGTTAGCCAAAGCAGCCAAGGTATGTCTGGAGATTGAATGCACAGAGGACAGGAAAGGAGTTGGAAGCTTCAATGGGGGAATTTGTTGCAGGTTTTGCTTTACTCCAGATCTTTGTTTCTCATCCTAAAGCTTTGTTTACTTGACTCCACCCCATTAATTTGGAAGCAGTGACTGCCCCAGCAAGTGGTTGGTGGTATTGCGGTATTACTGGTGGTATCTCAGGGATTACTTCTGTTTGGTGACACACCAGGTAGAATGTGAGGAAGCTATTTCATATTTCCCTTGTGTTTTTCCTGCTATGGGAGATGCGTTGCCAGACCACTTGGCAGCCAGCTCTGACGGAAACAGTTCATAGAGAAACCAGCAGCCTAGGCAACCTGAAGCAATTGTCACTTGAAGGCCTATGCTATTCTTTTTTTTTTTTTTGCCAAATCACTATTGTCTGTACTATGTTTAGAACTATATACTGCACTATTCCTTAGCAGTCTTTTTAGTCATCTTTTTCTCTCCCTCTCTTGTCAAATTACAGTATTTGCCAAGTGCATCTAACAGCTGCTGTATTATGAACTTCTGGATAATCATAAATAACTGACCTTTGAGCAACTCTATACTTTCCCCTGAATTTGTTGTCTGTAATTAATATTATTTATTATTTATACTTTTTTTTTTTTTTTTTTGCTGGTACTTTANATTTTTTTTTTTTTTTTTTTTTGCTGGTACTTTAGTAGTATACTATCTTTTTATTTTAGAGCAGCCTAGGTTCCTTTTCACATTCCTTTGAAAGCTGACCTCAGCAAAGAACAGTGAAGGATGTGGGTTTTTTTCTATCAGAGCAGTCAGAAGCCTATGGAAAAGGGAAGAGAATATTAGTAAAACGCAGGAGTGTGCAAAATTCACTGGAAGGCTATGCAGCTTTTGAAACTACAAAACGAGATGCTATAGAACACTAGTCAAAACACTGAACAGCTCAGCATTCAGTGCCATGTACTGTGCATGTACATGGAGTCATCATTACATCTACTTTACCTCCAAAGCTGAGGGAAAGGGAAGAAATGCTGAGAATGTAGTATTTGTTCTCAACTGTGATGCAGGTAGGTTCAATCAGCATCTTTTTTCTCACTGTTTTAAAATACTTTAGAATTCTTTTTACCACTGTTAAATTAAGTTTTATTTTGCAAATTTAATGGCTTCTTTCAGTATTGAATAGAATCACAATATCCATTGCAAAGCTGTACTTTTTATAAGTTTTGTGTAATATTACATATTTGATTAAAACTGGCAGGCCAAGTATAGATTTTATTTAAAATGCTTGAGTAATTTATACCCATGGAACCATGGTGACCTAATGTCATAGCCAAGCTTTGCTTAGCTCTACCATTCTCCAGGAGTCTGTTTTGGCTTTCCAAAATAGCAAGTCTTTTGTTAATGTATGCCCATTCTTCCAATCTCCTGGGAATATTTGTTTTCTTTGCAAATACTATGTACAACATCACTGCAGCGATGGCATTAGGAACATTTGATTCACTTGGATCCAGATGACTCATGAGCATCTATCAGTGGACATACTGTGTCTGTTTAGCCAATATTTAACATTTTCCTAGCCATTGTTGATGAAGATGAACTAATTTTATGGATAAAAAATAACTGTAGGTGTGTGATGCTGAGCATCCACTAACAGAAATGTTAATAGCCCACTAAGCAGCTCTCTGGACAGCAGCTGGAAGAGCCCTGGTGAGTCTGACGAAGTGGAGCCTTCTGCTCAGTAAAGCCTTTGGCTGCACAGAGATGTGTGGCAGTGCTGCAAGTGTGTATGCAGCACTCGGTGTAACAGCAGTAGGAGCAGCAGTGGAATTAATGATATGGCTGTACCTTTATTGTATGTAGAAAGTAGCTTGGAAGAGTTCTGTTTGGCCTGTATATCCTCTGCCAAGCTTAGGGTTGCTCATGTTCAAAGAACTGTGTAAATGCTGCCAGGGTTACCCCTAGGCCTTCATTGCTGTTTATGCTAGATCATAGTTTTCCGGGGGGAGGGTGGGCTGTTAATGTAGAGGTTTTGCTTGCTAATGAGGCCACAGCTGTGGGCAAGAGTGACATTTTAGTTTGCTTGTTTAATATCTCTGCTGTCAGAAGACTGATATTGAATACACACACTGAGCCTTGTAGACTATTTATCATGTGGACTACTGGGTGGGCTTTAAACACCTTGTGTTTAAGGTAAAGGTGGGAAGATGGCAAAACGTTTTTAACAAGGGCTTTTTTTATAGATGAATATGCAGCACCACCATAATTGCTCTAAAATCTAGAGGGCATACTGAAGGGCTGTCTTTTCAGAGGAGGGTGATCTTTATCAGTGATCATTATTATTTTGTTATTTTGTAATAGTTTTAACTATTAAAAAGAAAGAAAAGATTGTGTTCTAGTTAAGAAACCTCAGAGCTGTGGAATGTGTGCTAAATTCTTCTGAATTTATTAAATAAATTAAGAAACAACCCTCTACCCGTGAACTTTAACCCAAAATTCACCTTAAAGAAATTCACCGTACATTCTAAGAGGACTGATGGCTTTAGCATGATGAGAACAATCTGGTAGTGAAATGTCGTTTGAAAAGAGTAAGTATAAATTGAATTGTAATTTCTGATAGATCTAGGAAGTGGAATCTAGAGTGTCTATTTACTTTTGTGATGCTTATCTCCATGTGTTAGGTGAGATCTTTTCACATTGCTACTGGAGCATGACAAACAATTTTAGTGGCATATAACCTATGATAAATCTTTGACCTGTATTAGGAAATACCAGTGAGTTCCTCAGGAACTGCTTTTATTACCTTTGCCATTTGTAACTTGCAAAGTGTCTTACACAAGTTATGTAGTGATGCTAGAGATGCATTGTACTGTACAATACACAACTGTATTGTTAACATCATCTTCTACAACTGCATGTAGGAGAGCTACAACCTAGAAATAAGAGATACCCAAATAGGAAAATATAATAATCATTGATATATACTTAATCTGTTGAGCTTTAGGACAGCTGACCCTGCTTAATGTTTGGATAATGGTGAGCAACCTCCTCTGTACTGTACTACAGACTGTTATTTAAATGGAGTCTTCAAATAGGACTAGAACTGACATGACAAGAAGGCACAAATACCTTCTTCAGAAGAGCTTCGGGTTACTTCAGTTACAGTAGATTCAGCTGTGGAGATCAATCTTGGTTCGATGGCTGCTCACCTCAGTCTTGTGTAGTGTAGTCTAGTGGGTGGCATCTCTGCCCATGGCAGGGAAGTTGGAACTAGACAATCTTTAAGGTCCCTTCCAACCCAAGTCATTCTATGAGTTCTGTTTTACTCATTTTGGTCAAAGTGTTATGTCTGATTTTCATAAACACAGTTTAAATCAGACTTAGGAGCAGTAGGCGTAGGTGACATGAAATGTCACTGAGGGCTAGATGTTCATCTGCTGTGTGATGACATTGACCATTCTGAGGGCAATGAAATGATTCCTGTTTATCCAACTTCAGTATTGAGCTCTAAACTGCTTACAGTAAAATACTTAGTCATTTCCCCCACCTGAGTACAAGCAACCTCCATACATCATCCTGATCATTGTTTTAATGAGTATCCCAGGGTTTGTACACTTACTTTCTTTGTTTTTCTCTCTTCCTAGTGTTGGAGCACTTGTGGGCCTGTCGATAGCAGCAGTGGTCCTCTTTGCTTTTATCATCACTGTGTGTGTTCTCTGTTATTTGTTTATCAGCACAAAGCCACGCAGCAAGCTGGATACTGGTTTAAGCTTACAGATGACAGGTAAGACCAGTTGTTATTGCCAGACAAAAAGCCTTTTTCTGTCTTTAAATGGGTGTGGAGGAATCCAACAGTGTTTTTCTTTCTGATGGGGTTCTCAAGATGTAGTCAAGTTATCCTGCTGTTTCACATTCTGAATGAAATCTGTACCAAACTGAAATGAAAAAATTGTAACACAAGCTCAGGATCTCTATTTAGTAGTAGAAAGAGTGTAAAACTTCACAATACTAAATAAGGGTGCAACAAGTAAGTCCTTTTACCAGGAAGAGACTTAACGAGTTATTTGTTTTGGATTTCCTATCAAGAGTAAATAAACATAGTAGTGATTTCATTCTAGGAATAAGAATCTCATAAGATATTTTAAGTGTATTATTTTCTTGTGACAGGGAGAGATCATTCTTTTTTTTTTCCTTCCTGACATAGGATCCAGTCTTTGAAATCTAAGACTCTTCAGTCCCATTAGTCCACACCTTTGTGCCCAAACTGCACTAGCAAATGCCTGCAGCAACAGTGTGTGTAGCCAGTGCTAGCCCACTGGCATGAGAAAACCTGTTGCTGCTGCTACATTTCACTGCATTTGTGAAATCTGACTGCAAGTTTTGGTGGTGGAAAGGGGTTTGATAAGTTTGGCCATCTTGGTCTTCCTAAATTTCTAAATGTGGCTTCAATAGTTCAACCAGTAAAGTTGTAGGACGTAAAGAGAATGCTATATTTATTTAGACCTTGGAAGTTGAACAAGTTGTAAAAGGGGAATTGGGAAAAAAGTCCTCTCACCTCATTTTTTATAGAAGTATTTTTAAAAATAATTTTTTACCTTCCTGGCCAATGAGTTACTGTAATTATAGCTTATTTTAGAGCAAAAATCCCCCTCCTGAGTGTCTAGTTAACACAGTCCACTTTACACCAAACTTCCTATATCTTGTTTGGTTCTCCAAAGAATGTAGGCTTTGGTCTAAAAGTGGTTTCTAGGGCCATCAGGAAATACAAAGGCTCCCTTTGGAGCTATAGAAGCTGAGCAAGATGCTGAAGTGCAAGTCACACATTCAGCAAACTGCTACTAATCTGTAAATTGAAAACTTCACACCTATCCTGGAGAGAAAGGGTGGAAATAAGACCTACTTCCTAGAATGGACTAAATAAACTCTTGGGTGGGGTGAACAGAATGCCTAGTGATCTTTTACAAGATGTTTGTGTTCTAATTATGCTTTTGAATATGTTGCTGTTTAACTTCCCTCAGATTTTCCAGCTCCCTCTATGCCAAACATGGCTGGCACAAAATTACAAAGCATGAGAACAGTAGCACTTAACCCACTGCCAGGACAGCAGGTTTTTTCTAGCCATCTCTTGTGTATTTTGAGCTTTATTCAGATTGCATTGCTTTGTGTTTAAACACTGTTTTGATTTTGCTCTCATCTTGTGTTTTGTGCTTTTGTTGTTCTGTTTCTTTGGCTGCTCTGAATGACAATAATTTCACATCTAAATTCTGATAGCTTTAGTTGTTGATGAGGTGAGATGCCAGAAAATGAAAGCCAGTCACTTTGCGAAGGTTGAGAGATCGTGGCACTGTTGAAGGATTTCATTGACAAGCCTGAGTGCTTATCTTCATCGTACCTGAATTGCTTTTGCATGGAAGTCAAGCAAAGTCTTAGTATCTTACAAGATGACTGGTTAGCTATTTGCAGGCCTAGGGAACAATAAAAACAACCTCTATCCTCTTTCACTTCTGAGATTTGAGTGAAATAATCTATAGACAATAAAAATGGATTAAAAAAATCAGAACCATTTTTAGAAGCTTCAGAAAATTTTAGGCATAAGGACCGTAAGTTTTAACCATAAGCACAGGTCAGTCTTTTTCTGAACTAGCCTAATCTTGCCTTTAGATGAAGGCTGTATCACACGTTAGGTGTTGTGCAACATCTGTACCCCTAGAGCATTCTGAGAGCACTCATTTATGAAAGCAGTATTTCCTATTTTATTCAATTTCACCCATAATTTATCAGCTCAGTTGGAGTTCTGTATTTCATTAAATATACAATTGATTATTTTATGCCTTTTCTTCCTCTGTAATAGTCAAAATTGGTCATTGTTTTGTGGGCTCATGCAAGATCTCCTAAGTATAGAAGTGGAATTGTTGAGCTCCTACAGAAATAATATCAAGATCAATCATAAATCTAACAAACCAGATGGGCAGGCTTTGTTCAAGTTTTTGATCCTACAAAAGGCAGATCACCTGAAATTTTCCTCTACTTACTCTTGAACAAATGATATTCAGTAGTCTCAACACAGATATTACATATGGGATTCCCAAGTCAGTTAAGCATGTTGTCAGCCCTAGCAAAAATTAGCATTTTAATCTGAGAACTGAATTTCAGAAAAAATGAGCTCAGTCACTTGTGTAGAACTTAATGAATTTATGCTCATTTCTGTTTGTAGCATCATAGTGTAGGGTGCAGAGTAGATCCCTTAGATATTAGATGATGTTTACAAGCAAAAGAGAAGATCCCATGTCTTGAGTTTACAGTCCAGTTTCTTGTCTAATATAGTATTTCTCAATAAAAACAGCAACATATGTTACATTTTTCAGTTGATATCTTTTTGCAGGCAAAATCTTCATACACTGCTTTCTCAGTGTTTGCACTCTCCCTCAGAATGTGAGGTTCACCTAGGATTTGGCTTGTGGGATAATGCTCTTCCTTACTTCACAGTTTTTCCTCTGTTTACGCTCATAGCTACCTTTCTGAGGTAGGGAGATGCAGGGAAGTGTCATGTTTTTAATGCTGTGTTTGTCAGTCTAGACATTAATGTCCAGTGGAATTTTGAAAGGGCATCACTAACCAGAAGACCTTTGTCCTTTTCCTTATGATACCTCTAAAAACATAGTGCTGAGACTAGCCTGACACAAGAATTTTGTAGTACAGAGAATTAAGCCATACTTTTGAGACCAAGGTGAATATTCAAATCTTCAGAGCATACTTTTTCTTAGCTTAGTGAACTTACTTTTTAATATACAAGTTGCTCTGTAAGCTCTTTCTGAGAGAGGATTTTTCACTGAACACACTGTAGGAGTTTCGCTTTCTCCTATTTGAAGGCTGGAGAACTACAAAAGTGTACCTCCTTGGTAAACAAAGGCCTCAAAGAAATCCACGCCCTGAAAAGTACAAACATGATGGATTTTCCCAAGGTGAAAGGGAATTTGGTCATTTGCTTTGTTCTCCTTCTAACCAAAAAACTTCTTTGTGCAAAAGATTTATCCCCTTCAAAATCTAGGGAATTAAGGAGTCACAAGATTTCAAGTGTTTTATTAAGGCTGAGCGAACAATACTGGAGCATGCAGTGGAGATAAGGAGAGCTGAGTAAAGATTGCATAACTGTCAGGAAAGAAGTGGTAAACAGAAGCAGAGAAGGAGGAATCTAGAGGCAGATCTACTGCTCAGCTCTGGGAAAGGGGCATGTATGCTTCTCTTGACAAACAGCTGATGTGAGAGGAGTGGTTGTCTCTGCTCACAACTTAGAATGGGTTTTGCCTTTAGAAATAAAAAGGTAGATAGAAGCTCTCCCACCTTGGTGACCCAAGCAGTTTGTAAACACATTTTCTGAGTTGCCCTTCTATTTTTGCCAGCATTAGTATGGAAAGACCTTTGGGATGAGGTGTCATATACCAATGCAAAACAAAAATAGCAAATTACATTTTATGATGACAGCTAACATTTTCGTTTTTAACTTAGCACAGGAAGACCTCTGTAATGCATTCAGAGTCAGACAGCAGGGACCTTTGGATGGAGTGTGAGAAGAATTGTGGCCTTGTGAATTACTCACAAGTGCTGGGAAAAATGTGGTTTAAGAGGTTAATTCCTTGTTCTTACAAAGCAGTGACACTGTAGTATGCAAAAGTTCATGTTTTCATGTCATAATAAGGAAAAACTTAGCTTGAAAATTACCCAGATGGTCTTCCTGTGTCCCTATTTCTCTCCTTAAAGATGCCTCTTGGGGTCTATTTCAAATATACAAAACATTCAGATATTTTGATGGAAAAAGCACCAAATTCTCACAGTCTCCTCCTTAGCTCAGTAGAATTATCTATGGGGTCTGAAGCCAGATAGCTGCTGTCTGAATTCTGAAGAAACTGCTTGGTTTTTGGAGGATACATCAATAGGTTTGCTTTCTGAGTTTATCAATAGTTTCTACTATATGGTCTTTTGTAGCTGGACTTAAATTTTCCCCAGTTAAGCTCCTTTTTTCTTTGCCAGCCACCTGCCTCAGATATTTGTATATGGGAAAAATCAGCCAAATGGACTCAACTACTTTTTTTTAAAATTCCTTTAGGAAATGAAGAAATTTCTGTTTTGGAGCTTTGGATTCAAGTTTAGTGGAAGGGTATCATTAGCTCTATGTTACAGCTCTAGGAAAGGTTAAATTTGGAAATACTTAAATTGCACTCCTTAGCTTTAACATTTCCCAAACTTTCTTCTAGCAGTGAGACTTTTGCAGCTCATGGAGACAGTTTTTTTACTATGGAGATACCTGTTGATGTTGTAAGCTGCTTTAGATGTGAAATCTAGACAGGCTTCAAAAACAGGGGGCCTTTCTCTATAAAGATTAGGGTTTTTTTTACTTTTTTGCTCCTGTCATCCATTTATTTTTTTCAGAAAAACAAGGGTGACACTTTTTTCATGCAAAGTAGTATTGTGAGCCTCTCCCCATGTTGTGCTTTGTGATCACTGGATAGAAGGTGCAGAGAGAAGGCAACAGTGACAGATGTTAGGAGAAGGGTTGAAAGTTTGAGGTTTCTGATCTACTTTCTTGAATATGGGAAATTTTTCTGCCATTTCTTTTAGGACACTCTCTGATTTCCTGCTGTAAGTCCTACTTACACCATACTGCTGCTGCCTTAAACATCATCTTGATGTTCATTCCTTTTTAAAACAAGTAAGTTAAAAATTGCAGCCTTCCAAGGCTCAGTAATGGAAAGTGGAATGGCTCTGGTCTATCCCATACTCTAAAAATTGTAGAGAAGGATTCCAGGAACTGTTTTTTTCTAGTACAGTGGACACATCTATATTACTTGCAACTAAAAGAGGAATAATCCTGTAAGTTTCACTAAAAATGCTTTTGTTTTACAGACAGTGAGACTAGAGGGAGTTCCATATGTTAAACAGAGGGACTGGATGCATTCTACCAACACTGTAATGAAAATAGGTACAGTGAGGACATTTTTTTCACCTTACCTTATTGTATTTGTATATTCTCTGTTCTGTGTGGTGATGCAGATACGATAAGCATTTTTCAAAATGCCATGGTTCTTGATATGGGTTTTTAGCTTTCTAAAAAGCACTAGCAATCTGTCTCTGATTTACTTGTACATTGCCCTGATGCTGTCCTTGCATATGGAGGTGTCTACAGAGGCTTGAATGGAGTCCTCCCACAGAGAAATTTCTTCTTGATTTACTTGTACATGAATACTTCATCATGGTTGTGTGCCAGAGAAGATTGCATTCCTTTTATGCTCTCTTTGTCCTTCTCTGGTACTGTCTAGGATGCACAAGAGCTTACTAAGGAGACAGCCATTATCATTACAAAAAAATTCTTTAGCAATGAACTGGTGGAAAGGCTCCTGTGTGACAAAGGGTAAGAGCAGTGAAGTGTCTGGTGGGTAGTTTAGTCATACTTTACTTCTTGGAGATGCTACCTATGTGTGCTAAGTCTGATAGAGAACTGAAGAAAGTTATCTTGCCAAAAAATGAAGTCTTACATGCTGACTTGATTTTTTTTTTTTGCTGAAACCATGTTTAAAGGTCAAACTGCCTATGGTACAGACTATGCAAAAATAGTGTTTAAAATGTATACCAGTACAGATGAATTGTACTTAAGAGGAATGTATGAATAATGCAAAAGACTTTAGATGGCATGAAACATACATTTTACTTTCTGTAGGGGGTGAAAGCTCATGGCTAAACAGCCACAGAATAGCCATAGATCAGCAGTGTCTGTCTCAGGAAAAAAAAAAAGTGGGCCTGTTTGCTCAGCAGTTGCCCTTCGATAAGCAGGAAAGTAAATGTGTGTTTTTTTCTAGTACCTGTGGAAAAAACACACTTGTGCATGGTAAGTGCAAATACAACTTTCTCAGTGCTCTGTATTATCAGCATAACAGGTTGGTTTTGGCAGCTTGCCCTCATGAAAATACTTAAGTGTAACAAAACTCGTTTTGAAACTCCTAAACCTCCACACTTTTTTTTCTGCTGTTGCCAGTGAAATGGCTTATGGGAGAAATATGCTATGGGAAGACTAAAAAGGATCCTGCAGTCAGAAAACCATCTGTAGTGAGAAAATCCCAAAATAACTGAGGCAGGCACTAAATACTGAAGATGAGACCTCAGTTGAGGTTTGAGTATGTGGCATTGCTTTCTGGAGGCCACGAGCCTCTCGTTTCCTCGTGCTTCACTTTGCTTACCTTCCACGGTGTTTTAGACACAATTTATGGAGTGCCCTGAGATGTAGCTTGCTGACCACTGTGGCTTACAGGGAGAGAACTGCCAGGCCAGCTGCAAAGGATTTCTCTGTAGAGTCTGAATGCATGCATTATATAAAGACCAAAAAAATTTCGAAGACTTTTGTGGATGAATTATCCCATCTTTTTTGTTGGTAAAATAAAGCTGGCATTATCACAAAGACTCAATATACTTGAGACCTTTTTTGGAGCTAAAACCAGGAAAACGTGTTCTTAGCCTGGGAGCCTTTTTGCTTACAGATCCAGGAACTTTCTGTAAAAACAAAAGGATCTTTTCTGAACTTCAGCAGGTAATCTGGTTAAGTGTTGGTGGAAGTTCCAGGTCTCTGATTGTTTATTGTCCTCTGCTTTTTATGTTGCCTGCTTATAGCAGATTTCATGCCCTTGCCTGTTAGAGGGAAGCACTTCACAGTGCAGTGATAAGCCAGAGAGTCTATCAGTGGCTGCAAACCTTCTACTGCTGTGAGAAAGCTATGCATGGCAATTAGATTTGATTTAGCATGCGTGCTGCTTCTGCCAAATTCATTGGGGTTTTAATTAGGAATAGGACCTCCTACACCCTTGCAACTGATGTAGTTCAGCATACAATTTAAGCTTGTTTGCATGTTTTTTTCCAGCAAATGGACAAACAGAGGTCTTAGCTTTCAAAATGGAAAGAACAGGGCAACTGACATTGCTTCTAACTTGGAGTGATAGTGTACCAAATCACTAAACAATCAAGTTATGCATAAAAAAATCTGACACATTTCATGAAGACAAATCATGAGAGGCCAGTCTAATTTCTCTGTCAAGGTAATTTTGCCTGTCAGATAAGCAGGAACAAGTGGCTGTGACTTTCTTTATGAAAGTGCAGTCGAAGAAGTTTGCAGTGGCTTATTCTCAAATACCTTTTTGGAGGGGAGGGTGTCTCAGTACCCTGCCCCATTTGAGTCCTTTGCTTTTCATCCCTTTAGCTTTATTGTCCTCTTCTGGATGCATTGAAGTACCTTAACATCTTACTTAAACTGTAGGGCCCAGAACTGCACACACTACTCAAGGTGAGAATGCACCAAGGCTGAATACAGTGGGATAATTAACTCTTTTGACTGACTAGTTATACTGTGTTTAATGCACCCCTGGATGCTATTTGCCCTCCTGGCTGCCAGGGCACACTGCTCACTCTTGTTGAGCCTGCTGTCAACCAGATGGCAATACTGGAAGAGAGTATATCTAAGTTTATATGTGTCTCATATGCTTTGATTTGAGTTGGTCAGGAATGTATAACTATCCTCAAAGCCTTAAACAGAATAAAATCTAGAATCTACAAAAAGTATCACTGATAATTTGTGTAAGCATCATTCTTCTGTTCTTCTCAGTGAACCAGTATTGAATGGATATTCTTTGGTTAGGCTGCTTTTTGCTGCTAGCTGCCATCTGTCTTGAAGTTCAAGGTTTCACACATAAGACCTTCTGTCAGTAGCTGAATTATCTGAGATTTTCTGGCCACACTTCAGTGCATATCCATTGCTTTTTGCCTATCCAGACCAATACCTGCTTCTAAACCCACCTGTAACAACAGCTGTTGTGCTTCACCTCGGAAGTAATCCTGGTATAATGAGCAGTAATTTCTTTGTATAGCAAGTCTTCAAGTGTAGCTTGGAATGTATTTTGGTATCCTTCGGGACTGAAGGCACACATTGTGAGTATGTCTGTCATGAAAAAAAGAAATGCATTGTTTAATGTAGATATTAGTCAAGAGGCATAGAAATGTTAGATGAATGACACTATCTGTTAAGCCTTTTAGTTTTTTTAGCACCATTGTGCCTTGAGTCATCATCATGTGCAAGGTGAAATCCTCACTTGCACAGCAAAGGAGCAACAGCAGATCTGCCCATGGATGTACATCCCCAGAGGAAGCATTTAGTGTTTCATAGCTGTAGTAATGCCCTTCAGAGGTGTATTTCTTTATATTATAAAGCTTAGGAGTATAATGAGATGCTTGGGCAAAAGTAATCCCAATGAAATGCATTGAGCTGTTTGGTTTGTTCTGCATTTGTTTGTAAGATCTCCTTATCAACTCTGCTGTGTAGCAGAGGGAAAAAAAAATCTTCCACTGTTCATTCTAATTTTTTATGGTCATTGGTATTTGCAGATACAGAGCTGCATCCTTCAAGGCCTCCACTGAAGTGAGCTGTTGACAAAGCCAAGTGGCTTCAAGAGATCCCCTGAGCTACAAGGGTGAACTGCGACTGTGAGCCACAAGAACCTAACACACTCTTCCAGAAGTGTTTCCTGACTCTTACAACCACTGTCAATAACCAGAGGCCAACCCAAAGCTGTACCAGGATATGTATTTTTGTGTGGTTACTGTACTGAGACCTAGTAATTTTGATTTGCACCTACCAGCTACTGCTGCTAGTCATTTTTGTGCAAATTTTTGTCTTTACTCTGTGCAGTTCCAATGAGATAACATAGTTTTCAAGCAGAACAGAATATGGGACACCATGTTGACCAAGCTTTATTTTAAGCTTTCCCTGTGTGCCATCTTAATGTGATGTCTTCACAGCAAGAATGTAGTTGTCTTGAGCTAACTGTGATTGTTTAGTGTACAAACATATGTTAATGCAGTACCTCAATAAAATCTGGCATTTGTTTGTGTTGTATTTTTCTTAACTTATCATTTTCCCTCACCTTTGTTTCCTTTGTTTTTATGAATCATAAAATTATTTAGATGGGAGAATTTTCCAACAAAAACGTTAGTAAAAAGTGAATTTTTGTAGGGAAGTTTTGATTTCAAAAGCTGTTTCCATAGGAAACAGTTAACACTGAAATGAGTTGAAATAAACATCCACAAATGTTTTTCAGATTCTACATCAAAATATGTTGGAATATTTATTTTGAAGCAAGCTTTTTAAAGATGTTTCCAGTAGTGTTCCAATTTGTGGATTGTTGAATTTCCTTCAGGTAATCAAAAGTTCTAATCACACATTTTATTCCCCAGAAGTGTAAGGAGCAGCCAGCATAGTCTTAACTGTCATATTTGAGCTTTCAAGTCTTTAAAGCTCTCAGCCTGCAAAACATGAACATTAATGATAATGATTTCTTTCTATCTTGTCAGAGTTCTTTAAGACTAATGATCAAAAGAATTTCTAAAACTTTAACCATGCTATTTCTGTGAAGGCAGTAGACAGAGTACATCTTGCACTTGCAGGTGGAGCCTAAAATATTTACCTGTGATGTCAGTTTTGTTTCTGGTTATGCTTCAACTTTGTAAGACCAGGTCCTTGACTACTTTTTGGGAGTGACGTCTCTGTGTCATAGTACTTGAAGTTTAAAATTACCTACATTTAAATTTACCTACAGCTATTTGATATTCTGCATCCAAAAAATCCATGTGTTTCCAGTCGAAGCTACTCTTTAGTTATGTTACTGATGTGAAATACACTAGTGCCTCCAAAAGAAACAGAGAATGTGATATGTGTTCTTTCTAGAACTGTTTGCATATACTGGCTTGCTAAAATGGCATTTGTTGCTGTGGACTTCTAGAAAATTAAAAATAGATTGGATGCACAAAGAGAATATTTTTAAATAACAATGGAGCAGAAAGCTGATCTTCCAGGCTCATAATTTTTGATTGGAACTGTCAAAAAGCAGAGGGGGGAAAAACATTTATGATTTTTGCCATCTGGTTTCCTTTGAGGATCCCAGCCCTGAGATACACGTTCTGTAAGTGTGTGCTTCATTTTAAACCACCAATAAAGGAGCTACAGACCATGAAAAACAGGATTTAAGTTATCTTAACTTTCTACAAACTTGAACAAGTACTTTTGTAGTTTTTAAACGTTAATGTTTTGCAGATCAAAATAGCTTTGATTTTTGTCTCCTGGGGAATTTCTACTTGTTTGATTCCTCAGGGTTATTTTTCCCTTTGATATTGAGCTTTTAATGCATTTTGAGTATTTTAAGATACCAAAGTAATAGAACATTGAAATCTAAATGTGAAAAAGGTGATTCCAGTTCTTTACCTACATTCAGTGGCTATTAATGTTTTCTGCTACTGTTAGGAAAAGCAATTTCTTTGCCCCTTTAGCTAGCTATTTTGTAAGTGAGGGTTTCTAAATGTCACAGAAAAGTACCTCCCACACTGCTTTGATTGTGGTGTTTGGTGTGCTGCCTGTAACAGCTTTCAATGGTAATGAGTGGACCCAACAAGGGTGGGTCCCTGTGCCTGATAGACATAATAAGCCTTAATGTGCTTGTTAGATGTAGTCCTTTTTTTTTCTGCCCTAGGAGTGTTTTAAGAGTAAATTGTTTATGTGGCTGTAGTAAAGCAAACTCAGGGCTGTTGTGCTTCCATCAGTTGCACAGAAGCTAATAGAACTCACAGGAGTTACTATAAGCATTTTTTATTTTTCAAAGTTGAGGACTTTCTAATCATAAGGACATAATTAAAATGAGAGAAAAATTGTGTAATAGTATGCAATAAGGCCTCATGGACTGTGGGATATAGAAAGTATGCTTTGTCTCTGTACATTTGTCTCTGCTCCAGCAGAGCAGCACAAGCAGCAGTCTCTGATTGATTTCACTGGGACCAGGCTGCCTCGATCCCACTGGTAGTAGTAGGACTGACTGCATCTTTCTTTGGAGTCATGCTGGCAGAGGTGGCAGCTCACTCTAAAGTGATCTACCCTGTGATCTCTTCCCTGCCATTCTCTAGGTATTTCAGTATTAATGACTGGCTATTCACTTGTACTCTTTAATCTCTCTGGGTCTAAGTAGAAAATACCTAATCAATGTTCCCACAATATTAATCAAGTATTAATGACTTTCATAATTAATCACTGTATTTAAGAGTAATGCCTGAAAGCTCTGGCATTTACAGTTTCTAAATTATGGAAGGAAAGACCAAAGAAAACTCATAGTTCTACTGAATGAAAACAGTATCTGTTTCAATTGTTTTCCTAACATGACAACTGCAGGAGTTCCTTGAGATTGTTCCATCCTTCAAGTTTTGGAAAATACGAGGCAGGAAAAGCATAAAGATTCAGCTATTTCCTAGGAATACAAAAGAGAAGCTTTTAAGTTTTCATCTGTCAGTCTGCAGCACACAGAAATCCTGTCTCAACTTGAGGTAAGGAATTTAAAATTTTATAAAATAGATTTAGAAATGATTATAGCTATAAGGACAGAGGAGTGGTCAATTAGTAGGTGTCTTTTGAAGATCTTTTCTTAGCTGTTTGTTTAGAAGTTTAGGAAGTTAAAAAAATATAAATAGACTTCCTATTTTAACAGATACTGAGTAGTTAGATAAAGATCCATTAATATATTGCATTAAAAGCAGAGGATGAGAGAATTCTGCAATGGACAAGTTTTTGCAGAGTCAGTTCCTAGCCATATGAAGTTATTTGGGGTTTTAAGAAGAGATCTCTGCTACAGTGAAATTGAAAAACAACCACCAACACTGGGATCTGTGTGAGCTTACAAAGAGCACTCATTTCTGGAGTAGATATTTGGAGACAGGGTGCTGGTTTCTAGTGGTCAACAGGATCATTGCACTTAGCCTGCCTTTTCAGTCATTCTGGTGTTCCTTAGTGACCTATAAGAGTGTGGTCTACAGATAGAGAGAACTGATTTATATATATATATATATGTGTGTGTATTTGTATATAATGCCTTTGTATGGTAAGAATCTATCCAGGTGTCTCTGAATCTGTAAGTCTCTGACCAATAAACTAAAATTTAGATTTTAGTGAAGTTATACACTAGCTACTTAAATCTTTTTAGTCTTCTCCATTATTGCTGTGTTTATTTCCAGTCCCCATCCCTTAGAAAAACTGTTGCAGGCCCTTGCTTTCTATACAGAAGAGTACATTTTGATGGCAACAGCAACACAGTGTCAAAATAGGTAATGGAAACCATGCAAGTACAAAGAGCTGTGTGTAGGCACCTTTTCAGCAGCCAGTGTTTCAGGATACTCTAGCTGAAGAGTATCTTATAAACCCACAGCTTTCCTTTTCCTATTGTTAAAAAGAAGCTGGTGGCAATAGAGTTTTAAGGATCAAGATTTTATTTCTGTGCTCCATCAACTGTGCTGAGCATTACACTAGCTGAGTCAAGCACTGTGACCTAGAGGTTTTGGGAGGAAATGAGTTGCTCAGAGTTTTGTTGGCTGTGGATGGACTTCTGCACAGATATTAATAGGACAGTATCCTGAGCCTGTTGAGCCCTCATTCAGGCAAAATCTGTATCAATTCTAAAAGGGTGTGCAGAAACAAGACTTAGGGTTAACCCCTGGAATTAGAGGGACTTGTGGCAGGGAAGAGCTGGCTGAGGCAGCTGGCTGATGAACATTCTGTGTTGTCAGTTCTTGTGTTTACTGTGATGGTTTGGATTCCATAGGTAACACTTTGCATTTCAATATCCTTTGCCATTATCTCTGCCTTTGTGTTCCCCCTCTTCTTTCACACACAGTGTAGCAGATGGAAACCCTTCAGATGTTTATGTAGGGTCAAGAGACTACCAAAATGACTCTGCAGATGGCTTTCAGATAGCTGTGGGACTTGACTGCATCTGAGAAACCAGAAAAACCTCATGGAAACCAGGCCTCAGGTTAGAACTGTCTCTGTCAGAAGTTGTGACTTACTCCAGGGAGAAAAACAAGAGGTTTTTCTTGTTCCTGATGAATGACAACTTGATTCTGCAAACCGCTGTAAGGTAAGGATGTTTCTGTAAATGAATGCTCTGCAAAATTGAATCAGTGTTTTTTTTCTGAAATGCACCAACCACAGAAATTTGAGTAAATGGAGTCTGCTCTTTTACAGTGCTGAATCAAAATGTCAAACCAGTACAACTCAATTATAGGAGAGGAAATAAAGCAACATGCTGAATACCAGTAAGTTATTTATGAAATACTTCAAATTGCCAATGCCATAACTACCTGTGGGACATGAGAACAGACAAGAGTCATAGATTCAGCTGTAGGAAAATTGACTCAGAGCAACTTGTTTGCAAAGTTTCAAAATCCAGTTTTTCACCCCATCTGAGCTGGCTGTACACTTCAGTTTGATACTGGTTTTGCTGAAGAGATTTTTTTAGGTGCAAAGAAGTGAGGGGAAGGAAAAGAAGAATCAGAATTAATGCATTTGGATTTTAAAGAATTTGAAGGAACTTATTTTCTCACTGCAGTATTATTTTGCATTTTGCAGTTATTAAAAAAGATCAGTCACCCCCCAAATCCTTTCTACAGGGGAGACAATATTGCAGTTGAATAATTTTTCTTTGCATTTTTAGGCAGAGATAAGTAACTAATTTCTTTTTTTAATGATGCTGAGAGATAACGTGCAGGGACTGTAATGTAACATGAGATTGTATCTTGAGTGCTCCATATTGAATGAAAAGCCAGGTATTTCCAGTGAAATAAACAGCTTTATTTGTGATGTAGGCAATGAATACAAAATCTCTCACAACTAATGGGAGACATTAAGTAGCTCTGAGAAATACATTTGGTATTCATGCAATACATCGGTTTCTTAGAGGAATAATAACATTTTGAGCCACAATTGGTAAATCACTTATTGAAGTTACTGGCTGTAATGACTACATGTACAGATCACCTGTGAGTAATATGATTCTTCTAAAGGGAAGGTTATTAGACCTTGTAATTTGTGACTATTTCCTATTTTTTATTTTCTGCATTGCTATAGGAAGGCAGGACGTGGGAAAGTAAAGGTCATGAGATCTAGTTAAATCTTCTGAAGAGCTGGGTGAAGTGGTACATGTGTCCTCCAGATCCTTACCACTGCATTTGAGGAAGAACGTACTGAGCCTGAGCTCAGGCTGGTGGTAAAGCTGGTACAACAATACTGTGATAGGACTGTGATTTTAAAGATATATATATATATATATACTGTCATGACATATCTGTATCATAATGCTAATCTCATACTCTGTTTGGGGCTGTTGATGTGGTTTGCTTTGATCTTGCTGTCCTTGGCTTTCATTCTTTCCTCTCCTTTCCCCAGGGCTATAATGGTGCCCCATATGGCAGCTCCATTCCAGCAGGAGAAGGGCTGGAGGCAAACAGCACTTTCCTTCTCTTCTCCATCACATTCCTCTCTCTTCCTAGCAAAGCAGTAGAGCAGAATTATCTGCTTCATCTGCAGCTGTTGGGTCCCAGGAGAGAGGTGTTCTTGAAAAGGGAATCCTGTATGCTAAAAAGTAACTGCAAGATGAAGAAGGTTCCAGCAAGTGTATTGTCTCCCTGTGATAGGCTTTAGGGTTTATCATGGGTGATCTCAGTCCTCCAATGGGATTAGTTAGGAAGAAAAAAGTGAAATAAGAAAGAAACCTGCTGTCCTCTGAGTTTCTGATGACATCTTCAAAAGCTGTAATAGCATTGCAGAATGTGGGAGCAGTGTGACACTTGATACCAGCATCATGAAAAAATCAGCCTAGTCCACTTGTCCACCATTCTGAGTCTCAGAGTCTGACAACCATACACTATGGCTGTGTTGATGTATGTGAGTCTGTGAGGGGCATAGATGGAAAGGAAATGTCTGGGTTTGTGCTATAACTGAGGGAATAGATGTAACCACTGCTGAGAGTACCCACTTCCTATCCTACAGGAGCCAGGCTGTGAACTCAGCCCAGACAATTTCTGGCAGCTTTTGAGTTTCAGTCATGTCCTGGAAACATTTTCTCATTTTTGTTACATGGAGGAAAAATGCCAGAATCCACTTAGGGTGATTTTATAGCAGACAGAGTTTGTAAGATATGGTCTATAATGTGTTCAGTGACTTCACTTCTCATTGACTAGATGCTGACTTGAGAGCACTCAGCCCTTTCAAGGACGGAGATTTAAAGAGCAGTGAGGAAGAAGTAGCATGCTACCTCCTGCATAGCATTGTCTATATCTAAGTTGCATTCATGCTGAGAAAATGTTGAGGTAAAGGCACATAAGCCAACACATTAGATATGTTTTTTTTGTGTTAGAGGAAAATGGTATGCACAAAATTGCATTTGTCACCTCATTTATTTCCAGGTAAGAAATCTCAGAGTTCAATCAGAGAATGTGAAAGCTTCATAACTAAAAATCTCCACCATATTTAATTGTCTAACATGTACTTTATCTGATGCAAAGAAAATGCTCGTAATGGAGACCAGAACATGTCTGTCCCTTTCAATAGCATCAAATCTGGGACCGGGAGAAATTCTCACTTCAAATCCAATCCTCTCACAAAGTTTAACCTTCTGCTTATGAGAAGTTAAACTACCACTTCAGATACAGAAGCTATTCCCTTTCAGGTGTGAATATGAATCCCAACTTGCAGCACAGCCTCACTTCCAGTGTTAAGGCAGTAAGTGAAAGGGATGAAACTATAAGGAAAATAAGTAGCTATAAACCTTCAAGTCACCAGGAGCTTGAGTGGCATGACCTAGTGTTTGGCCAGCTCAGATACACATGCAGCCTTGGCAGACCTTGGCAGAAGGCACATATTTGGGAATGCATCCAGCCAGCAAGGGCTTATAGAGAGGGATTGATGCTGGCATGCTGTGTGTAGCAGATGATCATGGACTATTTTCAGGTGTATTAACTGCATTTTTTGAAGATGGAGTGATCAGATCATCTAGGGGGAAAGTCTAGGTCGCTCATGGGAAAGCAAAGTCAAGGTTTGGGTTAATTATTGACAGCAATTTGACCTGGGCATGGAGGGGGGGAGGTGAAAGGGAGGTAGAAAAGAATGGGGCTGGCATTCTGGAACTGCAGGGAAATTCTCTAATTCTTACACCCCCTTCCCCTCTGACTCCATTTTTCATTCATGAATGGTGATTCACTATTGCCTCTTATTATTCTTTCTCCTGTGTAAGGGTTTAAAGCACCCAGTCAGTATGGAAAATACCTCTCACATAAATGTCATCTGTTCTGTGGAGAGAAAACAAAAATATTATACAGTTACAGCAAATCCATGCCAGCCTTACTGGTGAGTAACATGGAAGTGATTTCCTTCAATTTTTGATGAGGTTATGGATTTGTGGTTTTGGCTCTGACTCTTCACTTTTCTGTTGAGTAGCATGTTTATGGGTGTCAGCTGGAGTAAAGATCCCTCCAATATGTCACAACTGGAGACCTTCTTCCACTTGAGGAAAATACTGTTCCTTGCAGGTTATCAACAGGCAATGTTTCATATTTATCAGCTTGGAAACAGTAAGTGATATGAGAAGCTAAAGAGTCCTCAGTGGCAGCAGGAACGTTTGAATAAAGTAATTTTCTAACTTATTCAGGACACCACAATATCTTTGATAAGAATAAGAAAGAAGTGTTACAGTAGTTGCACTTAGCAGTCACTCTGTAGTGTTATACAGTGGATATGGAATAATACTTTAACTCACCAGGTGCAGGTAATTATGAGCCAGCCAAAAATAAAAACATCACAAAACATGATGCTTTTTGCAGCTGCTTCTATGTCTTTTTGGAATAGCATGAGGAGGCATAAAATATCCCAGAACAGAGAATAATGAAAGCACAGGACTCTGTTTCAGTGATAGAATGGGACTAAATTAAATCTGTAAGTTACACTTGGGGAAATCAAACACTCCTAGATGGAATTCACAGGTGGATCATTGGGTTGTACCTGAATGGTGCTCAGTGTCTATTGCTATTTCCACTCAGTAATGCACAGGAAAAGGGAAACAGAAAAGCAGCAAGCATGCACAGTGGGGAAGGATGGAGTCAAAAAGGACTCTTTCTACAGCATATATCAGATAACAGAAAGCCTGTGGAAGGCATTGGTTCGTCTGGTTATTTACACCAGAGATAAAAATCTGTAAAATTGTGCTGATATATCCCCTCAAGGACACTGGGCAATAGACAGCTAGGTCCAGCTTTATCATCATCTACAAAATATTGTGTGGTTCAGGCTCACTTGGGACTAAGTTGTGAGGTGCAATGCCAGGGGTGCACCGTCTCTTTTCTTGTGCTATTTGAAAAGCACACAAAGAGAGAGGAAAAGAAGGACCAGGAGAGCCAAAAGATTCTCCATCCAGGGCTTATTGATCCAGAGGGAATGCAGATGTGCCACCCTAGCAATAGAATTCAGTACAGGTTGCTTTCTTGTTATCCTTCTGCAATTGCCAAAGCTCCTGCTCTCGGACTCAGCAGCACTGGCATTTGTCACCCTTGTGACTTGCTTTTAAAGACAGATCACACAACAACATGACACATTATCAAGTGTTCACATCCAAATGTTCACACACTTCTGTACTTTTGCTAGTGTCTAACATAGCAACAAAAATGTAAGAGGAGGATTTTTGAGAAAGTTATTTTCAGCCTTACACATTTCAAATTCTTCCTTTTTTCTGCCACAGGAGGGAACAGTGTTTGTGCAGATTTCAAGTCTCACAGCATAAGATGATTCAGGGAAAAGTATTTGGAGTTTTGGCTTCTGCACGTATCTCCCCTAACATTTACACTTTTCCAATTTGTTCTTCTCTTTCAGGAACACTATGTTCAGCTCAGTACCTAAAACTCTGGGCTTTCACTGGAAAATGTTAAACTAATCTCTGGTAACTTTTCAGAATCTAAGTCTTTCCGAGTTTTTTTTTTTAAGATATGTCTTGAAAACTGTTTGGAATATGAATATTTTAACAATTGTTTGGGTAGCACATAGGCTTTCCAGTCTAATGACTAGGAACAATAGGATCCCACAGCATCAAAAACACATAACAGACTTTTATAGACCAAGTTTTTAGGTATGCTGCACATGCCTAAGAACTGGAAGGAAACACCCCAGAGCCCACGTTTCTCTGGTGGTTAAAGAGCAGACTTAATGTATTATTGAGCATAAACTGAGCCCGAGAATTAAATCAGTAGTTATCCATTATTTTGTGCCAATGAGGAGCATAAGCTTAGAAAGAATGGTTGTTATTTATCTCTTAATAAAGCAGAAATATAATCACCATAATTGTTTCATATTTTAGCACAAGAAAATGTAGTAGTTTCATGGTGCAATTACATCATGCTATCTTATTTCTCTATAGAATATAATTAATATATGTCTACTATACCAAGAATGTTGTTGGATTTTGTACTAATTTCAACTTCAAAACATGAGAAATTTAAACATAGAAACCTTGAAACCCTAAATTCAAGCACTAGCTCTCAGCATTAGCAGTTTTACAGAATACTGCTTGTTTACGTTAAAATGATCACTTCTCACTTCACTGCTTCTGCTGTGACTACAGTTCCCAGGTGCTCTAAATATCGTATTCTGAAGCCTAATAGTGCCACTAGACAGGACTGTTAGCATTTGTTAGATTTCTGTGCCCTTTCCTGCACTTCAAAATCCTTTCCTCCATGAGGAGATACTGAGTTTCATGGCTAATGGAAGTGCACAGGCCTCTCAGCATGGAGAAGGATTCCCAACAGCACAGGGCAGTTTGGTACAATAGCTGTGGACAGGTAGTAAAGAAACAAAATACACATAAGATGCACATAGCTGGTATGTAACCAGGAACTTGGCAGGACAGTGGGTTAGAGATAGTGCAGTGAGGGATTCGGGTAAGTGTAGTCTTTTGTGATGTTGCTATCATAGTAGAAGAAATCTGACTTTTCCTGTGGATAGTTTCTGCTTACTGCTTTGAGTTGCTTTGAGAAGAGACAATTGCTCTTCAGCTGCCAAGGCTCCGTAGCTGCAGGTTCCATTTGAAACTCCCTTTCTGCTGCGTACTTGCATCCCTGGCAGATGATGTTTGTGAAGCTGGACTTGTGAGGAATGATCAAAAAGCAGATCACTAGTGTGAGAGATTAAGCAAGGTGGTGTGGGAAGAGAGAGCAGCAGCACACAGCAGACAGTCACAGTTTAGCTGCTTGGTGCGACAAGCAGAGAACTGAACCCACACTGAATACATCCAGACATTTTTCTTTCCTGTGTACTGGGGCTGAACAAAATGCTTAGGGACTACCAGGCAAGCATCACATGCCCCAGCCAAATCAATTTCCTTCATTTTCCATGGCATTTTTCAGCAGCAAAAAGTAACAAGAAATACTTGGCTACTGGTATTTTCAGCTACATCTGCTCAGTCTTCTGAAACTGAATGGCTTAGCTGGATTCTAGAATATCAGACCAAAAGCTTCCTCATCTGTTGGTGCTCTCAGACCAAGCCACACTGGGCTTCTGCTTCCATTGGGAGCTCCTGTAGTGTCTATCAAAACATTTTTCAAGTCTGTGTTTCTGTCGTGGCTAGGCTTTGCGAACGAAGATCCAGGGAGGGCTCCCCCCACGCTCCTCATCAGCGCTTTTTCCAGGGGCGCTGATAAAGAGGATAGTGGATAGCACCCTTGAGCCTGTGCTATGGATTTTTTTTAGGTGAGACACAGCATGAGCAGAGCTGGACCCACCCTTTAGTCCTAAGGTTCATCTGCCAGGGCCTAGCAAGCTTGGACACTGGCAGCGAAGTCCTTAGGACAGAGGTTTAACCTCTTAGCTGGAAGGCCTTCCAGGGCTAAACGAGCTCCATCTGCCCAGGTTTGGAATCAGAGTTGTCCTTCTCCTAGGATGACTGCCAGAAGGCTAATGAGCTCATCCTACCCATCCAAGGATTATAGGAACATGGGTATCACTCCCCACACTTTCCCATGGGCAATGAGTTTAATGCTCCCTCTGCTGTCGGCACAGTTATCGCACCAGGGGCCACAGGTGACCCCAACTGATTTTCAGACTATGCCTGAGTCTGTGTTTAAACTCCTGGGAAAATACACACTTGACTCACTCTTGGACAATGCTGCTTGTCCCTGAGAGTCCCACTCTGCAGCTGTGATTCAAGAGTGCTTTTCTCAGGTCACAGGTGCAAAGGGTGCGATGCTGGCCTTGTGTAAGTTGATTCAGAGCCCCTGGTATGAATGGCTCTAAACAATACTAGAATTAGGCTTTGAGTCTTAGCTAAGTATTGTGATGCTTCTAAACTAGTCACTTTTTTGTCTTTATTTTCTCAAATAACTCTTAGCACATACTTATTTTCACTGTGGGTATGCATTAAGGTCTGGGCCAGGATGTTCACTCTTTTGTGCTTGGTGATGTAGTCCATTTCCCCATATTCCTTTCCACAGCCCTTCCAGCCTGTTACAAGTGTAGTCAGAGAAAGGACTCTAGGGTTTTAAAAAGTCCACTCTGTTAGGATTTTTTGGGGAGAGGGAAAAAGGACTCAAAGTACTTTCATACAAAGGAGTAATATTTTTGTCACCAATGTTTGATGAGTCTACCACTTTTGAAGTACCAAAGTCCCATAATTTACAGGAAATGTAGAATTATAACAATAATAGTCTTTTCATTCAGATCTTCCTATTCATCCAAGAACATCCTAAGTACCTACCTAAAACTCAAAAGCACCTAAATGACACCTGTGAACATATAGAAGGAGAAGTCCACTAGAACTTTCGCAGTGTGTAGGTGTTTCATTGCAGTTTACTTTGGTGGCATTAACATCTTTGATGCCTTGAGACAGCCTTAGATGCTTACCTGGGTCCTTCCTGTTTCAAATGTTTCTTCAGAAACTCATCTGTATGGGTGATTGGATGGTGGAACATCAAGGGAAGATAAAGCTACTCTAGTAGCTTGAAAAATGGAATGTGAACACTTTTAAAAGGTACTGTGACTGTTTTACTGTGCCCCAATCTCTTCCAGTTTTAGAAAGAAGTGAGTGGTCCTAGTTATGCTGTAGCAATACTGTTTAGTAGTCAAAGACTGTCTGTTCCAAAGTGCTTTGCTTCTAAACCCAGTTATGGTTGCTAAGTGACAACAACCTAATTATCTCTCTTAACTTTGACTAAGCTAAG
Organism: Bucco capensis; assembly: GCA_013396975.1. Lineage (NCBI taxonomy): Eukaryota > Metazoa > Chordata > Aves > Piciformes > Bucconidae > Bucco > Bucco capensis. The sequence goes on from VWZO01000732.1 coordinate 2,886,451, forward strand.
CATTTAAAAGCAAGAAAGTGAAGTGCTAAGGACAATGCAGTTCTCCTGCTGTCCATATAACAAACTAGATTTGGTACTAATCTGTTTTCTAGAGCAGACAAAGGCATTTGTTTACTGTTCTTCTCTAGTAACTTTATTATTCTCAAGATTTATTACAGTGAATTACACTAATTGCTATCGTAATCGCAACAGGAAGCAATTACTTTCAGCAAATAACAATTACTTCACCTTCTCAGATTTCTTTGTGACCACACCCAGGTTTGTAATAGATATTTTTCCTGGAAAATAAAAAAAGAACAGCTATGGCTTGCTCTTTGGTGGGGAGGCCTTGCAAATCTGCATGCTGGGCTCTTATCCCCTGCCAAACCCTGCATAAATGGTTACTTAAAAAATCTCATTATTTTTGTAAGTATCTCACTGAACTATCAGGGATGGCTTAGGACTCTTTTTTATTTGTGATTGATAGCTTGATGCAGACAGAGATGCAAAATACCTGGGGAAAAGACTTGAATACATGTGAAAAGTTGGACCAGCTTGTTTTCTCTTGAGATAGATAATGCATTATGTTGCTCTTACTTTCCTATCTAAGGACTTTGAAGAAGGTACCTATATATATATAGATTTAGGAGAAAATCCTAGGAGAAAACATTAGAGGGCAAAACTGTTTGCTGTGTTATACGATTGTTACTATGCACTTGATCGATTACTGTGCCATTAGCAGTGTTAAAATGTTATAGAATGCTTCACAAAGAATTAAATAATGTCTAAAGGTCAAGTTCTTTTAAGTTAATACCATGTATAACAGTTTCCCCGTATGTTCCTTTTGGTTTTTAAGCAAGACCTGTATTTTACACAGTACTACTTCATAAACTGTTTTTTTAAATCCTCTGTGTCTGACCTAGATTGAAAATTTTCATTGATAAACAACTACAGCAATGTTCAACTATCCAGAACAGTATTGCTCATCATTGCTAATGTTCTTTTAACCTGGCAAAATGAGAAATCCCCAAACTGCTGATTAGCAACATGCTGTGCTGTTCACATAAGTAAACTGAAAAACATTTTATCCTTGTTAGGTGCTAGAAAAGATAGATGGTATTTTCTGCTTCGTTTGTGCTCTTCGGTGCAAGACCAGCACTGGAAAATACCCAGGGGTACTGCTTGCAAGGGATGCTTTCATCTAGCCAGGATGAAGGTGTGGATGGAGGATCGATAAGAATTGATGCCCTGTTTCCCAACAAGCTTCCATGTTCAGAAGTGTTCTTCAGGGACTCCAGAGAGGTACAGTCCATAGCTGGAGGCTGAAGTCAGCACAGCAGGCTATGAAAACAACTGTGAGCTCTCCCTAAGTTGGCTCACTATAAAATCTTCTCTATGTACTTGGTAGCCCAGGTGCAGTTTGCCATGACACAACGTCTATGCTCAGCCTGTATCTGAGGCTGAACTATTGCAATTGTTCCACCACCCACTGACCCCTCCCCAGCAGAAAAAGGTGGATTGGGAAAAGCAGAGGAGACCCATGGGTTGAAATAAAAATGGATTTAATGAAACAGCAAAACTAATTTTAATATTAATACCCATATGAAGCATACAAATTATACTCATCCCAGTGAATGTACAGTGGTTGCAATAAACAGGAAAGCAGTCCTTAGGAGAAGAATGGCAAGCAAGCCCCTTCAGGGACAGGGAGAAGCAGAAACAGTTCCCATCCTCAGCAAACTTCCTCATTTATACTGAGTGTGATGTTTATGGTATGGGATATACCTGTGAGCCAGCTTAGGGCAGCTGCCCTGGCTTGTGCCTCTCCCACATTAAGCTCCTGGCTGACTCCAAACTGCTAAAAATCTGTGTACTGGTGGCTGGCCTATGATTCTATTCCAGCAAAACCAGGACATGCAAGTACATGCCAAGTCCACAAGCTGTGTTTTATTCCTGTAGCAACTGTATTTTCTCTGGAGAAAGAGCTCTACTGTGTTAAATAATGTTGATGTTTTTCACTGCTGCTTATTTCTAGTACAATGATTTATGGTCCTGGGCCTGATAACCAGACTAAGTAGATTCCCTGTGGGTTTCCTGGCTGAGAACATTTGCTGAGCCATGAACAGCACAACACATAAACAGAGTGTAAATGCCAGATTTGCTTTTAATCTCTGCTTCACTCTATGTGCCAGCAGTTTGGAGGAATGACTGTCATTACCCGGGTATATAATAATCTGCCTACACATAAGTTCCATCTCTGAAAAATGGGTTAGCAAAGCCCTGATTCTGTGCTGATATCTGCATTTGCTCAGCTTCAGGGCTGTGCTATCATAGCCATATGGCTCACATCCAGCCTGAAAAACAGGCTGAGAGTGCTGAGGAGAGAGCTGAAGAAAGATGGATCAGTCTTAAGGAAGACTGAGATTTATAAAACAGACTGTAGCCTACTTCTCCACCAAACCGTGTGAATTAAGCACTTTGCTTCATCTCCAGATACCTGAATGTAATTAAAAATCTTCCTTAATATGAATTAATGTGATTGGAGTAAGAATTCATCTTCCTATGTGCTTTCTTTAAATGAAATATAACCTAATTATACAAACCAATTATCAGAGAAATTGTATCATAAGTCCCTCAGCACAATTCCAGAATATGATCTTAATGGTTTGGTGATTTGGACAGTACAAGGCTGCAAGTTTGGGCACCATGTGATTTTTAAGTGATACAAGAAGTATGTGAACTGCCATTGTAAGCATGTTGTCTTCCAATACCCATTTTTCAAATAGCAGTTCAGTTTTCCATCATTGTTTGTGTGGCTCAGAAGGTTAAAAACTGAAATAAAACAGCTTTTCCAAGAAAGCTATGTAATTAAAACCTGACACTCAGCCACTAAAGAATTCCCCAGTGGCCAAACGAAACCTGAAAAGTGTTGAGGGATGTTAGTGATGTGCCAAGTCATATCTGGCTTCCAAATTAGAAACAATCAGAATTAGTTGGAAAAAAATATTGCCTAATTCAAGACAAATTTTAAAAGATACTGCATTATTGGAGTGAGGTAAGTTCACAGGGAATGTGAAAGACAGCTGGGAATGTCAATTAATTGGTGATACAGATACATAGATCATGAAACCCAAATTGTTCAATAAAATTGTAACAATGTTGGTATTTTATCTCTTCGGAGACACTTAGATCATCTCTCTTTTTTAGCTCTGATGAAGAAGCTGAGGAAGTCCCATTCAGATGTTCCAAAGGATTGCAAGAGAAGGTGTCCGTTGCCTGTCTGCTGCCACTGCCTCATGCACTCTTATCTCTGACAACTGCTCTCCAGGACCTTCTTGAATACACCAGGCCACTGGCTCTTGCTACCTAAATTCTCTAGATTTGCTGGGATTTCTGATCACCATTGTGGTGTTCATCACTAGGATGAAATAAAGAACTTGAAGCACAATGATGGGTAAGATACTGTACCTAATATTGCAGGGCTATATTATATCAGTGAGTAGGCTACTTTATTCCAGAATTTATAAAATTAGCTGTAATTAACAGGATTTTAATGCCTATGCCAGATTATGTAAAGGACCATGTGTAGTCCTCCCATGGGACTGAAGCAGCACCCTCCAAACTTGCCTGTTGCAAGTTATGCTAAAAATGTGACCATCTTTAATGTGGGGCATAAAATTCTTATCCTCTAGGGGAAGGGCACAAGAAAGCTTGTAATACTGGATAACTAGTGAGTTACATCCACAGGAAATAACATCTGACTGTGATCCTTTAAGATTACTCAGAATCTTACTGAATGGAGAAGAAAGCATATCATTCCCACAGCCAAACAGGTTAAATAACAATGAAGTCAATCATGCTTTGAACAAGCTGCTGAGCCTCAATCTGTATGTGTACGTTTTGGGAATATGGTAATTCAAAAAAAATCTTTGCTAAGGGTTTATCAAGACTCCACCAAAGTGATTCCATAGTTACTTTATGCAACACAAATGTAATTCACTCTTGCTATTCATATTCCCTGTTCAAGTGAATAAAAAAAACAGCTTAGACTTGTAAAAAATGATAGTATGAGCATGAGGGACAATAGGCATCTTTCTTCTTGTGCAGATCTGGGAGAAGAGTTCTCCCTATAAGAGTTACACTGACAGTTTCCTGCTCAATTATGTTTGGCCATTCAGATTTTTGTCATCATTTCCACAAGCTGGCTTGGTAAAGCTGTCAGTCTCAGTGGTCTTTTAGTTCCCTGTACTTCCTCTTTTAAATCACAACATTCACCAAGGAGCCAGTAAAACACTTCAGCAGTTTTTACTGTCACTTCTATCCAACAGAGAACAGCTCTGGCACACACAGATGCTGTCTTCCTCCCTCTATGCTCCCCAGCTCCTTTCACCTGCCTTCAGGCAGAAAGAAATAAATACAAGTGCAAAATAAGGTGGAAATACACGATGTTATAGGCAAAAAAAACCCCCTAAATATAAACTAGGCTAATTTTAAGATTACATTAGTACAAAACCCCCACCCAAACCATTTCCCCCAACCCAAATGCTTCTCTACGAGTAACACAGTTATGACACAGCAAGTAGTGTAAAAGATGGTGTGTGTCTCCAAGCATCAGGTGTGGACTATAACATATGACTTTCCATTATGGATTCCTCTGAAAGTCCTTCAAATTAATTGCAGTTAACAACTCCTGTTGCAGTTAGTGTCTTATTTTTAAAAGGCTAGGGTTTCTCTCCTTCACTGTACAATTGGTAGCAATTATGTTAATTATAGGGGCCCCTTTCAGTTTTCAGTTTGCAATTCTTAAGGATTGGAACTAGATGATCTTTAAGGTTGCTTCCCACCCAAACCTTTCTATGATTCTGTGAAACCATTTATTCATTACAGAAATGTAGTAAAAAGAAAAACAATTTACTAGGAACAAGAGATGTTGAGATAAACTTGCTTTTAAGAATTGCTATTTTCCTTTACCTGTGAAGTGTTTCTCCTTACCTGGAAATGTTTTGAACACCCCAGAAGCTTAGGCTGATTTAGCAGGTGGTTCTGAAATGCAAAGAGTGTGTAAAAAGCAATGTGATGGTCTGCTTGAAGAAAGAATGTTTTGTCTTCTGACAGTCATATTTTGGCCATGTTCATCAGAACAAAAACCTTTGAGCAAAACTGGGCTGCTTCACTGGGTCTTTTTACTAGCTCTTGTCCATGCCAAATGGACATTTTATTTTATAGATGTGCATTACATGCTACCAGCAGTTTTCACTGCTGCTCATTGGTGATTATTCTTCTTGAAAGGAAAAGATCAGGCAACTTAATGGACAGCATTCACCACAAATCCTTCCTCCTTTTCCTTTAGGACATTCCTGAAATGCAAATGATGAGAACACAAAATGGTTCAATACACTTTATGACAGCTGAATGTTAATTCCTAGAGAGTAAGTCTTTGTTATTAATAAACACATCTGGCTTGTATTTTGTAGCACACAGTTTAGTAATATCACAGAATAAAAGATTGGGAGCTGCCATTGGCTTTCTTTCCAGCCAGATTTGACTCTTGCATTTCAAATGCATTAACTGACTTTGTCTTTTCTGAAGGCTGAATTCTGAGCTGAAGCACAAGCTGTCAGCGAAATTTCCTTAGGTCAGAGGCACTTTCAGTTGGTTTGCATGGGAGGTGCTCTTTGATCAATGAACTGATACATCTTAACATACTTCAGTCACAGAACAAGCGGCAAGTCATCCACCACAGAGAAAGCCTGGGAGGAAGCAGCTAAAGCTGGAGATTGGAAGAGTGGGACAGGAGGCTGTTGTGATGTAGAGGGATGCAAGGAAGAGCTACTTGTGCAGAGGACTCAGCCACTCCAGCCAGCAGTTTTGCAGGGATTAGTCCCTTGAGTAAATCCACTCTTAAATGGCTTTGGAGTTTCCATGGAAGTGTGCTTCAATGCTCCACCTGCATAAGCAGGAATAAAAGTCACCTTCACTCAACTGAAGGCCATGTCCAGCAGAATGCTATTATGAAGTTTATTTCTGGAAAAGTAAATCAGGCTTCATAGCTTGATTTTAGTTTAAATGTACTCAAACTAGGGACTTCTATTGCAAGAACCTCTGCACAAACTTCTTTTTTTCCCCTTGCACCTTTGCTGACTTACCCAGCTGGGCACTGATGCATGGCTGAGCAGACAGCAGCTGTGATTATGGCCCTGCAACATTCTGATAGAAGATTGCCATGCTTCTCTTTATATTAGACTGTGATGCAGTTGGAAAGCCTATTTCTGTCAGACTATTTCAGCTGAAGTACTTGTGCAGTGCTCATGCCAAACTTGGCTAGAAAATGACACTGGGCTGCATCATGAAAAATTTCTAAATGAAGTCAAGCTGTTCCAAAAGCAAAAGCCAAGGCATTCTGGACAGTGTGAAAACAACCACCAGCTGTGCTTTGAGATGATCCAGATGAAAAGACTTAGAGATGGGCAAATGAGAAGTCTCAATAATACTGAGACAAATCTAAATCCCTGCATCAGAAACCTATGGAAATGGGGATTAGTTACTCTAGCAGTTGCAAAGATGGAGCTAGTTGCAAACTGCAGTGCTGTGCAGCACCTGCCACTGCTGCAATATGCCCCAGCCTAGCTTGAGCAGGGTGCATGCCTCTCCCTCAGCTGTTGCAGTGGGCAAAGCCTTCTGCTTGCAAATTTGGCTCAGAGTTCTGCAGCTCCAGATAAAACTCCTCCAAGACAGAGCATGTCTTTAAGCTGAAAGAGAAACTCTGCACTGGATAAGCTTTTTGTGCTCTGATGTAAAGCTTTGCCAGGTCAAGGTGCTGCATGTTACAGATCCATGGTGAAGAGGTAAACGATCACGTGGTGGGTAGAGCTTGGGGCTATGAGGACTCGTTTTGTTGGTAATGAAAAAAAGGGGGGAGAGAGGGAGTCAGCATTTAATAAAGTGAAGGCAGGAGAGCAGAGTGGCTTTCCCAGGAGAGGGGACTCCTGGGCCTCCCCTTCTTGCTGAGATTGGTGGGATGAGGGGATCCACATGTCATGGATTCTGTGTGCTGTGGGCACTGCATACCTTGGCTCTGGGCTGATGGGGACCTGGGAAGTGGAGGGCTCACCCAACCAAAAAGGGTGTGCCACTGCTTATCTCTGCTTTTCCATCCACAGCCATGATGCAATCTGCTGGGCTTCTTTTCTGGGATTTGTCTTTGCTCTGCTTTTGATTTTTCTTTCTGTTTTTCCTCATCCAGCACAGGGAGTTTCCCAGCACAGAGCTCTAGAGCAGAGCTGTCCCTCCATTCCTCAATGGCTGTCTCCTCCCACAGCAACTGCTTCTTAAACATGAATCCAACTGAAGCAGCAAGTAGGTTTTACATTCTAAAATCTGGAAGCCTCCTCAGTGATTCTTTGCAGACTACATACTATATGTGTGGTTTCCAAAGCACAACTCACATGGAAATATGCAGCATATTTAATTTGGACATATTCTCAGAGCTTTTTTGCTGCAGACAGAACTTTCTGAAATGACTGAAGAGATATATTTGATTCTTTAAAACTTAATAGGTTGTTTTCTTAGATGTGGACATCATCCACAGCAAACAGTCTTAATTAGTGACTCTCTAGCAGTCATACTATGTTTCTCACTTGAATGACATTGAGGACAGTTAATTTCTGTGTTTATCTGGTCTAATTGGAATGTACATGATGTGCTAATGAAGAGAGAGAGAGAAATAGTGATGCTTAGCACTTATAGAGCACTTATTCCAATTTGCTGTGTGAATATTAACTGATGAATCTTTACAAGAGCCCCAAGGAAACAGATTAACACTGTTATCTTTCTAATTAGGGAAATGGAAGCAGAGAGGTGAAAGACAATATGTAAAGGAAACAGAAGTGCACAGATGTACTCTTCTAAGCTTTTTTATGGCATATAAAAGGGACCTGTGGATGTTGTTTATAGGAATATTAGATTTTGCCTTCCTCTGGCTTTACTGGAAACTTGACAAATGAGAAGCATAAACATCCTTAGAATTCAACCAAAAGGTGAGAAAGTTAAACCATGAGGGAGGATTTTTCTTCCAAATGTTTTATGCATTAAAGATAGCAAAGACTTGGAAACAGAATGAATAAAATACACTTATCTCAGTTAGGCACTGCTTCCTTGCCATTCTGCTTTCTTTGGAAGTAATCATCCTGCTCCTCCATGCACAACCCTGCTTCAGTACTTTCTGGGCTGCTTTTGTGTCAGGTGCAGGTTCCCACACCACAGTCCTTGGACCTGTGTTTTAAACCTAAACTGAGCAAGAAAAAAGGCACCTGTTTTTGGACAGATGATAAGCAGTGGCTGTTCTATCATGCAGCCTTTGACAAACTTTCCAGTACTTGTTCCAAAGAGCAGAAATGCATCCCTTCAACAATTAAGACACTTATCCTCTGATGCAGACAGTATTACTGTCCTTGAAGAAACACAATACATAAATGAATTTTATAGCTTGCATTGCTTGAAAGATGCATTTGTCCTTTAAGACATTATGTTCTTAAAATCCATTTTTAATTGAAAATCCTCCCACTACCTACATACAGGCGTGGATGTTTTCTGATTACCACTAATCAAACTTCAGGGTTGATGCAACTCCTGTTCATGGGAGAGAAGGATAAATGCATGTTAATGAAAAAGAGGAAGCAACATTAGTCTCAGGGGTTAAAACAGAGAGTAAAAATTGATTTTGGATTGAGCATGTTCAATTAGATGCAATGTTTTTATATACAGAGCGGATAATGAAAAATATACTTAGTATACTTAGTGCTGTCTGCTCTACAAGTTGAGGTATGAGTGGAACCGTGTCAGTTTGCCTCCTGTCTGTATGAAGGGTGATGCTGCAGCATCTTGTGGTTTAGCTTGTGAATAGCACAGAGGCACTTGGGGCCAAACACACAATAAAGACATCACCACAGCTGATTTGTCAAGACAGCATTTACTAATGAGTGAAAGCAGAGACCCTGATAAGAGTTTTGGGGCAGTAATGCTAAAATGGAAAGTACTTCAGCAGGGCAAAGGAGACAGATGAGTTCTCAGAAATACGAGTCCTCCTTCCTGGAGGAAGTGTAAGGGTGAATCTGGTGTCTTTAAAGTATAGCGTTAAAAATTTCCTTGGCATATAGGAACCAAAGCTAAAGACAGATTAAAGAAAGCAAAGCACATCATCTGTAGTTAGTTACCTTGGGTTTTGAAAGTTTTTCAGGGTTTTCTTCCTAAGTAGCACAAGCTATAAAGGTAATATGGAGCTAAGAGCAGATTCTAGTAACCATTTCCAAAGCTGAAAGTGGTGCTGAGGACCCTGCCCTCTGCTGTGACCATCATTCCATGTTTGTACTCTAGGTTTATTGGAGTAGTTTCCTGAGTACAGAAGATTTTTTTACCCAAGAGTCTTTTCTCCAAGATGTTAGCAAATGTACCAATATTAGTTTGATATCATAGGCAGACCTGCCTTCTTCAAGTCTTCCTTTAATGTACACCTTGCATTCCTTAGCTAACACATTTCTACTTAACTTCTCAGGGGTGCCATGATACATCATAGATCACACAGAGTTGTGGCTTCTGTCTCATTGTGAACTTGGCAGTGAGTCTCTGCTGGTGGTTTTGCTGCCTGTATTAGGTAAGTCCTTTTTCTCAGTTAATGTTCCTCTCTCCACCACACTTACTACTAGTCTTGTAGTCCTGCTGTTGAAGGCATTTAAGATGCAAAATGCAATGTACGACCAGAGCCACTTTTGAGAGTTCCTTGTTTTCAGTAAGGAGCTATACCATTTTCTGATGTAGCTTTTGCAGCAAATGTTACAGTTCACTTTTTTAATTAGACTTTGCCCTAGAAGGCTACTCTAGGGGAGACTGCAACCACACAAATCTGCACTGGCTGGCCTCCTGGAGCCGGGGTAGCCTGTGCCACTTGTGGACTTCTGCAATGTCTGGTGCCTTCTTTGGTGGAGTACTTGCTCACATCAGTTTTGTGTTTTGTGTTGTGGTTACAGAGTAAAACAGTGAAATTACATGCAGTGGTGTCCCAATACATTTTCACTTTAGTAAAATAAACCACAAGCCATCACAAGACAAAGAGGATGTTAATGACTCACACTGTTTCTTTTGATTTTTTTTTTAAAGGACACCTGCACAGAGTGCTGCACTTAAAATTGTTCATTTGATCTGAACTGGCCTCATTCAGTTACCACAAACCCCATCAATATGATTTTCTTTTCTTAATTGAGCAAATATAAGCATCTACTGTGTCAGCATGGTCAAATTGAACCTCACTGTGTCTTCTAGTCACTCTGGACCATTCACAGGAAAAAAGATCTTTCTAAATCTTTCTCTTCCTCCAGGTATGTTTGGGGAAGGTGCCTCCCCAGCAGAGGCTGTAATTGGCTGTGGGCTTCCAGGGCTCAGTAATGGCAGGTGGATAGGGCTGATCCCATTGGCTTTTGAGAGGGAGGCTTTAGGCAGAGACTAAAACATGTTAAAAAGCCCTGGGATCCTAGCACATATGAAGAACATAGTTGTCTCATCCCTTTGCTTTTTAATGAAGATTCTTCCTTCTAATAGATACAAGCATATTGATTTCTCTTTTGAGTCAATGATAAAATGTGTTTCTGCAGCTTTTCTTCTTGTTTGGCTTCATTTCTTACTTGAATCAATAAATCATGATGTTGAGCAAAATGGAAAGTATTGTCTGTAACCCCTGGTGCTCTGACTAGGGCCATCACTCTGTTACCTCCATAGGGAGCAGCCCACAGAGGTAGATGTTCCCTAGGAGCACCACTGTACCTTGGAGGCCCAAAACAAGGGGGTTAGGAGCTAGAGATTCTGGCAGTCCTTCCTAGGGTTTGCTGGAGCTACCAAGCTAGCACTTATGATTTTAAATTGTGAACTTTGAGACATGACAGATGAAGTGACTATTAATTCAGTTATATATACGACCGAAGCCTTTCTGGGGCGGATGATAAGGAAGCTCTGACCTGACAAGGGCAGCTCATATTTTTAATGCAAAGAGGAAACGGCAGGATGCACAAATTGGATCTGGTGGTTTATCCCTTGGAAATCTAAGAGTATTTTGTCAGTGGAAGTGGTTTTCTAAATGAAGTGCTTGAATAGAAACAGAATCATTAGGTCATACCAAGAGCCTTTTTACAGAGCTGGGCAGGTGGGTGAGTTCTGTTTTCACATGGTCCTCACTGGGGTTCCTCTCAATTCCTTTGCCTGAAATGGAAGGTTTTGGCTGAAAAATGATATATTAAGCCATATTTGCAAAGGACAATGCACTCTTCCCTATTCCTTCTCATCAAACAAACCTTTAGAGGCATGTTTAACAGATTAGGGCTGGAAAACCTTCTCAGGCTACTTGGCCAGATCAACAGGTTTGGCCTCTTGACTGGCTCCCCAGGGAGGTGACAGGGCAGGGCTGTCTGTGCCAGCAACAGACACTCTACCATGGGCCCTCTTTTCTGGGGAACTGGACCAGAGCCATTGGAGAGCTTTCATTTTCAAAAACAAGTATTTTAAATAAACTGAGGATGTAGTGCACTTTATAGTGCTTCTCCTAGGACAAAAACTGGGAGTAACAGTTTTCCACTATTTGCCTTTCCTTAAATTCTAGATATTAGTCAGCTGTCCGGGATTCCTGATACAGTCTTTGTACTGGCATGAAAATAGCAGCATATCATATTGCTTTTAAATCTCTTTTCTTACCAATAAAGAAATAAAGCAGTTAATTTCTAGTATGTTATTGCAGTAACAGCAATAACAATAAAAGTGAAACCCAGTTGGGCCAATCCTTATTACTAGTAAAAGAGGCTACTCTCATTTATTCTGCGTCTCTCTTTCATTGCAATAAACTGCTTTTTTTACACTGACCCTTTGCTAGTTATCTTTTCTGATGCTAAGGATTCATATCTTGTCTGCACTTCCTAGCATGCCAGGACTGTTGTTCTTCACCTGGTTGTAGACAACACTCTGCTGTAGTCAACCTGAACTAAATAAAAGCTTGAACCAAGTAGGGCTTCTCTTAGACTGCCAGGACTCCTGCATCTGTGCTGCTGGGCTGTTCTTGCCTGCCTGCATATTGTCCTTTTACTACCTTCATTCCTTGTATTCATGGTCGTTGAGGAAATCATGAGCTTTCAGCTGGAAAGATTATTAAACACAGGAAAAAATTGCTTGCAGCTATTGTGAGGCCTCCAGTAAAGGTTAGACAGGGCAGACAGCTGTCAGATATGATAAATATAGATAATTCTGGTTTGGGACAGAGAAATAGACTGCACAGCCACAAGGCCCCTTCTAGCTCAATTTGCCCAGGTTTCTCTATAGCACATATGTTATTAATATGCATATTAGTGTCCCAGTGTGGGGTGTTTTAATATCACTGCTACTGCAATAAAATTTGATTTCCCCAGGAGAACATTCGTGCAGTATTACCTTATGCCATCTGCAAGAATGAAAAGTGTTATGCCTTTTTTATCTAAATATGATGATGTTTTCATGACAGAAAACTGGTGAGCAGTGCCTGGTGTGAGTGTGCATTGCTGTGCCCTGCAGGAGGCAGGGGCGTGCTTAAAAATGGTGCCTCTTGAACAAACCAGGAAAAGCAGAGCCCCAGGTCGTGGTGCAATCACAAAGGATTGGACCACTGGGAAATAGCCACATTTGCAAAACAGAGAGAGGCTTTGTAGAAATAAAATGGAGAGTTCAATTTGTTTACTAGGAAGATAGGAGCTGTCAAAGTCAGGGCTGGTTGCCTAACTTGATGGACCCAGTCACTGGACCCCTAGCACTTCCATGCTCTTGGATTCACTCCAGTTTCTTCCCTTTCGGCTCCTGGATGCCAAAGGGGAGGAGAACTAACACTTTTTGTGCAGCAAGACCCTACAGTTTAACCTCTTTGATCTGTGAGAAGAGAGGTTTCAGCCCTCTCAAAAGAAATGCAAAGCAGGTCAGGCAGACTTAGCAATCTGAACTGCTAATCACCTTCTGTTCTTGAACTAGGCAGGGACAGTGCAAATTCCTGGAAAATAACTAAACCCTGAACACAGCTCCTGCACCAGTGCCTCCCATGCTGCCTTCTCTATGCTCTCAGCCTTTCTGGTGGGCAAAGCCAGTATCCCTGCTTACAAAGATGGGATTGATCAGTATGTGCACCAGGCATGTCCTTCAGTTATTAGATTTGCTCATATTTTCATTTGGTATAAGCACAACAGGAAACATGGAGGGGGAGAAGCAGTATAGCCTTTCTGGATTTGTGACTTTTCCTCTTTTTCTCCCAATACACATTAGTGGTGTCAGAATTTGCTTTTGCTGTGCCACAGGATTTGGTGATTAGAAATCACCCTAAGTCCTTACTTGGTTCCCAGCTACCTAGTATACAATTCTTTGTCTGCTCACATTTATTACCTTGTGTTCTCAACTTTTATCTGAGATCTGATTGTTTCTGTTATCTGATGGACCTTTGTTCATCTGTCCTATCATTAGACTGTTCTCCAGTTTCCATAGGGATTGCAAGCCTTACCTTGCCCTCTGAATCATGGGTCATTTGTTGTGTTTCATAACTAGAGGACATTAGTTTGCTCCGAGCACTTAAGTACAAAAAGATGTCTTTTATTCCTTCATCATAGTAGTAATTTAAATGAGAGCAGCCTCAGACTATGGGGGAACTACAGAGAAGTAATTGTGCAAAGGTCGCTGTGTGGAGGCTTCAATGAAATGGAGTTTCATGGAGCACTTGATGGCAAATGAAGGCAAGACCTTGAGGTCTCAAGAGGAGACAAGGCTACTCTCATTCCTCTAATGCAAAAGCAATGATGTCCTTAATACAGAAACCCAGAAAGATTAAGAGACACTGATTATAGCTCCCAGGCATTAGCTGTGCCTGCTGCCACCTGCTCTTCCTGATAGCATGAGACGAGTTGTGCATGTTATGCCTCATGATGTCCTGCTGCCGCTGATGTATGTGGCTAACAAGAAATACATCTGGCTGGAGCAACTGAAGGTAGCATGTGCTATCTCCTGTGCAGGAGGGCAGAGAAACCAGCCCCAAACTTCACCTCCCATTAGCACTTCTCTGACAAGGCAGTGAACAGCAGAAATACCTACTGGAGCAGCACCAGGAAAGGAAGGGTGCAGCAGGGCAAAATCGTGTTAACTCACTGCAGTGGTATCACCTGGAGCTGCTGTCTACCAGAAACCTCTCCAGTTGTGTTCTCTGAGCTCCTGCAGGAATGGAAGAAAAACAGAGCAATGTTTTCATCCTATTAGCTCCAAGTGCCCAAATATCAACTAATAGAGGCCAGCACTGGTAGCCAAGGGAACAGTACTCCCACAGGAAAATGAGCAAAACACAGCTAAACAGCACATAGAGAGGACAGCACACAAAAGGCTTGCCAGATCATTAGAAGATTTGAGCTTTGTTGTGGGGTTATTTATTTTTTTTTTCAATATAGCTAGCTAGCTCTAATCTTATTCATTCTGAGCACTTAGACTGCCTGCAGTCTGAAAAGCTGGGGCACTCTTCAGCCTTTAATGGGATCTGGAAATGCTTCAAACAGCTATTGCAATCCCATCAGATAAATGCACAGCTGGGTCTGAACTAAAAAACTTGCTCAGTTCCCAAAAAATCAGACCTGTGTGTGTGTGCACCCAGCCACTGGTGCAGGTCTGGCTACAGGTAGAAAGTGAAGAAGCCTGGATGAAAGACTACATTTCTGTCCCAGCCTTCACCTCCCCTGCCCCACAAGGGTTTAAACTCTAAACCCCTCTAGTTAACAGGGGTTAACAGCCATGTGTTGGTGCCACAGGGGCATATTCCTACTGGGAGTTTCGCCTCATATGGATTGTAGAGGAATTAAGAGAGGAGAACTTGAACTTGCGAACGATTTCTGTTTCAGGTTGTTCAGACACTTTGCAGATATCTGAGAGCTAATTCGAACTGATTTGAGATTATATTCCAGGAAAGGCCTGATCTGAATATGCCATGATCTGGATCTAGTTCATTAAATTAGCAAAATAAGTTTTGGATTGTGATGAGTTCCTTTAGGAATATACACACCTGGGACCAAGCTCTGGAAATAGTTACCTGTTTAACTCCAGAGCTAAACAAGGTAGCCTAGCATCTATAAGGAGTTTTAGTAGGATTTCTGTTGCACACCGTGTTACTTGTAGCTCCTGCTGCACTCTGGAGACAGCAAGGAAGAGAGCAGTTTGATGATGCCTTCCTGGGACCAGAAGATGCTTTAAGGGCCAAATTGAATTACTTGTCCTTTTCTTTTACTGTTAGAGCAAAGAGAAAAAATAGAATTCACTTTGAATTAATTAATCAGTTGATCTTATTTTGTATAAGGACAGGTAGGTTCTAGCTAGAAATAATTCATCTGCTATGCAATTTATTCTGGCTCATTTTTGCTGCTAACCCACACTTCTTTTCAGCCTCTCTAGTGTTTTAATCTGATATTTCTTCAACAACTCTACTATGAACTATTTCTTGGAGTTTTGAGGCCAAGCTAAGTTACATTCCTACAAGTCCTTTAAAACAATCATATAGGTCCCAGCTGAGGGAAGCTGATGCTTGATGTGCTGCAGAAAGTGTTCAGAGTCCCTTTGGTTTTAACTATATTCATAGTCTGAGCAGTATTGCACATAGCAATTTCTAACAAGAAACAGCATTTATGTTTGTCACTTATTAGTCCAAGCCTCCAAGCACAGAGAGTACTCAATCAATGTCTCTCCACACATTCATCTTATCAATTTGCAGTGTTGTGACAAAAGCAGAGAAATAGCCCATATCCCAGTTTACACAAGGGCCTTTCTAAAAGAAAATTTTGCAGTAGGAAGGTTCAATGCAACAGGTTTTCAAGGTTATGTTTCCCAGTCTCACAGTATCTCTGATTCAGCCTAGTGAACAGGAACTGAAACAAAAAGCTTTGTTCTTTCACACTTAAAACATCAGAAGTTGTTACTTTCTTTCTGTCACCTTATGTATGTCCCCAGGCAATGTTAATGTCTTTTAAGAGTAGTAAGTGAAGTATGAGCAGCCTGAAGCTTGCTGCTTTTCAGCAGTGTTAGCAGTTGGCTCCTGAGCACTAGGTGTCTCTGCTTGCCTCTTTATGCCATTTCCCAGGTCGTGGGTGCAATGCCGTTGGCTCTCCAGAGGGCAGCATTTTCACTGGTGCTTCTAAGATGTAAAACCCACAATTTGGCTCCAAGGTCTCATTGATTGTTGCAATGTATCTGCCTATGGGATGACAGCAAGCATTCTGGCTCAGTACTCCAACATGCTGAGGGAATATATTCACTGAAATCAAGTAGAGGTTATTTATTTATTCAAATCATAGACCAAAATCCTTTCCTGAAATTGTTCCCCGAAGATGGGAAGATAGTATATATAAAATCTTTCCAGGGCTCTGCTATGGTATAAATATAGGCTTAGGCTGCAGCTTCCTGCATCTGAAAGGACTGAATACTTTACCTTCTTACCTAAAAATCATGAGGGACACATACAGGTACTGCATAAGAAAGTACATTCTGACCATAAGCTTCAGTTTAATACACATATTAGGATAGCATTAGAATAGGAAAGAAAGTTTATAGACAATTAGAACTGATCACTAGGGATCACCTATCTCCTATCATTTATAGAACTGTATTAAACTAGCTTTTAATTTCTGTTGCAGTTTAAACCATCAATGGATCAGCATTGTCACTGCAGTGTGATAGCAAGATCCAGAACTGTCCATAGTCTGCAATAAACAGACCAGCCAGCAAACATCACACTTAGGTGTTTGATGCTGTAATACACAGAAAACAGAAATTACAAAGGCAAGTACACTGCAGAGACATTTTGGCTAACTCTTAAATGGTGTGGAAAGTTTTTACTGTTTGCTGTAACAAAACCTCTGTGCTACTTCTATAGAAACCATCACTTACATTGAATTTGTTCACACATTCTGTAGTTTTCGTAATGATGTCAATCCCTGGCATCCTCTGGTATCAGCCCCTGGATTCTGAGGAGCATGTGAAACTCACAAAACCCAGCAGAAAAGAACTTATTCTAAGCTTTTATCTAAGGCTTTTTGCTAAAATTAAATGCAATCTCTGAGGGCCAGTGTCTGTTCATCATAAATACTATAGTGTGTGAGCTGCCAGGTTTGGGTCCCTGTGATAGCTAACATCATTCCTTCTCAGCCTAGCTGACAAGTAAGATTCTATGTATTTCCTTTGTACCAAGTGCAGAACAAATCAGCAAAATAATGCCATAGAGAAAACATCCCACTTCAAAAGGCACAAAAAATAACTTCCCTGAAGGTAACACAGCAATACTGCTGACAGTGGTGAGAGTGTCACAGCTTCTTATTTTCTCTTCAGCAGTTAGTTATTAATAACACTTGTGCTGAGGCGCATATTGCATCTTTCTAGAGTAACACTCCACAGATATTAGCAGAATAATATCCAAAGGCCAGTTCCCCATTGTAGTGCTTCTTGTCTTTTAAAGAACTGACAAGTCCTTGCCATGCTAAATATTCTGTGGAGAGTAATTTGGGCCCTGCTGGACACGATGTGACCTGAAGTAAGTCAGGCCTTGTCCCCCTTTCCTGTACTGTAGAGATAATACAGGCTTCCTTCTCAGGAGTTTGCAGAAAGGGCTGCAAACCAATCACCTTCCTGGGCAGGAAGCTCTATAGGAACATGGCATGCTTCCAGCCGCAGAAGAGCTGCAAGCAAAACAGCTCACTTCTTTTCAGTGTTTTTTGGGAGACAATGAAACACTTAGACCAAGCCATTAAGTGTCAAATGAGGATTCTCAGAATAAGGAACATCTAATATAAATCCAGATTGGCTTCACCTTCAAGTTATGAAATTACATCATGGAAAACAATGAACACTTTTCTTCAATGGCTTTCTTACCCTAACTGCAGATGAAATGACTCTGTAAGCTGAAAATCAACTCTGTTTCTTGTGATTCACTGGGTGAAGTGCACTAGAGTGCCACGAATGACATCTGCTGTATAAACAGCGGGGGATTTCATCTTCATTCTCTCTTCTCTTTTACCAGAAGCCTCTCAGTTGCTAAGAAGACCTCTCCAGGGGATGTTTAAAGCACCACAATTCAGTTTTGCATAGACAGAATGAGATCTTGACTCCCACCATACTCATGAATTGGACTGTATGCACACATTACCATTGTGCTGCTCACAAATCCCCATCTGAAATCACCACTCCAAAGAGGCCTGACATTTTTTAATTACAAAATAAACTATTTTACAAAACCATATTACCATAGTACAAACAAGACTGTAAACAAGAGCATGCATGTAAGAAGTAGAAAACATCACATTTGGAATGAATATACCATTGGTAATGGTAATTGTAATTAGAGTAGAAGGCAATAACAAATTAGAATTATGTAATATAGTTTAAAATTAGTGTTATTAGTATTTATTATATTTGCTTTTACTGTGGATACTGACAAATGAAAGCACTGGGAGGCTCCAGATATGGTATACAAAATTAGACATCAAAAATTTGGCACAGAATTGATCGTTAAAGTCTTAAGAGTCTTGGAAAAATCTGTATTGTATGGATTCTGGGCTATATTGTTGATACAGTGTGTGGAAAAACAGAGCAGGGTACTAGTGTTTGGTACTGAATTATGCTCTAGGGACTTTGTGCAATCCTGAATCTTAGATTGTGGGTCTCTGGATTGGGGTGTCATTACAGCTGCACACAAATGGCATAATAACAGTAGCTAGACTGAACCCCTGAGTGTTTCAGAGCTACTGTAAGCATCCTGCAGTAAATGCTTTTGTAATTTAAAGCTATGTATTCATAAATCTATTTAATTAATTGGAGTTGGTCACCATTCCTTCTGAAGTATTTTGCTGCTTTCTTAAAGGAGGTTGGCTGTATACTTAGATCAGTACAAACAAATGAAAGAGAAAGCAGACAGTGCTTTAGGAGCTGTGAAACTGAGATAAACTCCTTTATTTCTTAAGACACTTCACTGATCCTGAAGAGATCAACAGGTTTTCCATATTTCCAAGTATGCTATTATGACCACATATCTGTCATGCTTTCTTTATGACCCCATAGACTTTGGAGGAATAATTTTCTTCCCAAGAGGACATAAAGTTTAGCCTTTGAAACACCAGGTAAAAGGAAAGAGAAGGAAGGTATTGGCATTTCGGTCATACCCTCATAATATCAGAGCAAGATGATTATAAGCCAATATTTGCAGTATAATTTTAGACTGCTATTAGTAGAGTCTAGAGTCTCTGTCACAGACTGTATTAACCACATATAATTTATAAT
Organism: Bucco capensis; assembly: GCA_013396975.1. Lineage (NCBI taxonomy): Eukaryota > Metazoa > Chordata > Aves > Piciformes > Bucconidae > Bucco > Bucco capensis. Next base: position 2,905,768 of record VWZO01000732.1, read on the forward strand.
ATGCTGAAATAAGATTGGCTGATTTTTTTTTTGATGCTTTGTCACTTTGGAGGGAAAATGGTCAAATAGGAGAGGGCCTTACCCATCTAATGCATCCACTACAGCTTCACTGAGTTGTGTAAAAAAATCTGTAGTTGTGTCCAGAACAGGCAGCAAACTGTTCAGAGACAGTCTGAAAACACTTCAAACGTTCTCTGATGGTAACAAAAGAGTTAATAAAAGAGCCTTCCTTAATTTAAATTTGCCTTTTCAGTTGGTGTTACAAAATGGAATGACACTTCATAAAATTACCTGTACTACCACACCCGACAGCTTTTATGAAAACAGTCTATTTTATTTAAACTCTGCAAGTCTCTTAAGTTCTCAAGGGCTATGAAAAATCAGGGCTTAAAATGTCATCCAAATCTCCAATGCCTTGAAGCACCTGTAATTGCTTACTTCTGAACACCTAGCTTCCAAACTGTTTTATTACTAGACTGTTACACCCCACAGAGGCAGCATTTACTTACCGTTCCGATGTGAGACAAATGCCCAGAATAGTACCTAGTAAAGAATCAGGCAAAGTGTGTTCCTCCAAAAGAGCTTAACTTGTGTGAACTGCTAGAAAATATTAACTGTGTTAAGAGAAAAATGAATCACACTTTTGTCATCACTACTATTTATTTTCCAGGCTGCTGAAACCATGCTCTAGTCCTTACACGCACGGTACACAAGATTAGTTTTCATGCACTGCCACCTGTCGTTACAGTGTACTCGTTTTCATTCCAGCAGTAAGCACACCCTTTACAAGCAGTCTGTTAAAAGTGTACTTAAGTTGGAAGAACTGCTTTAATTCATACATGCTCTGCCTGAGACAGCATTCTAACAATTCTGCTTTCAATTGTGGCAGTAGCTGAATTAGTGTTTGGTGGTTTATTTTCTCCCACTTAATTTACTTCAATAGTAAGTCTGTATCTTTATTCAGAGCATATTCTATATCAGCAGTAAATTTAAAGCAAAACATACATACACATATCCCAAACTTTGCATAATTATATATACACCAGAATTATAAAGGACCATGTCAGTGCATGAAGACATTTACATATACTGGCCTATTTATTTAGAGAACTGTTTCAGAACATGTATGTTCAGTTATGGTTTGCATCATCATCATGGCTAGGCTTCGCGAACGAAGATCGGGGGAGGGCTCTACCCTTGCCTATGGTTTGCATAGATACAAGCTATAGGTCCAAAATCTGATCAGTTAGCACATTGTCCCCTAAATCTGTATTACAAGAAATAGAACATAATGTTTCAGAGGCTGGCAGGGAAGTAAAACAGTTTGTGTGTAATTGGTAAGCGGTGATCACTGTGCGTTGGGAGAGCAATGCTAAAGCAGTCAGGCACACATGGCACTCATACATGCTGACAAACTAGCTGGCAAGATGCTAGAAACAACATTTAGGCTAAAGGTATTTAAAACCTGTGTGCATGCCTTGTCTGGAAGAGCATCTCCAGCCTTGGATGCTTATCTGTAGTTCAGTAGATACAGGCAATTCCTAGTTCTCTTATTTCCTCCACAATCTAGGGCAGCTCTCCTAAAATGTGGCACTGTAGCTTATCTGCCCAGCACAGCTAATTAAATTCCTTTCTCTCCTGCCTCTGTCTCTCTATAGGCAGAGATGTTTCTATGCACATATTGCCATACAGGCTTGTCACTGCTTTGCGCCTAGCACCATCTGAACATGACCTAAATGTTTCTAGATCTAAGGTGCACAGGGAAAAGCTTCACACTTTCAGGGCCTAAAGCAGCATTTCCCCCTGGACCTGGAAAGATCACTGACAGCAAGAGGCACTGCCTAGGATCAACAGGCAGCCTGGTTCACAAAGCTGACAATATAAGGAAAGGACAATGTTTCTGTGGCCAAAGAGAGCAAAATAAGCATGGTTTTAAAGTGGGAGTCATGAGACTTAAACATCATGTGAAACCAGATCAAAATCTGTGCTTGTTCCAACAGGAGGTTAGCTCAGAAAATATGTGGGATTCATGAGTCTCTGAAGAGCAGAAACCTTTACATGACAGCAAGCTATTCAGCCTGAGCCCTGTACAGAACTATTGTAAGTAATATGTTCCTGCTTATAAGCATTTGCAGTGGAGGAAAAAAAAAAAAAAGAAAAGGATGTTATGGACTAATTTCATACCTGGAATCATGGGGACAAACTTCCAGAAAGTCAGATGATTTTGTCTTCCTTAAACGAGAGGAGGTATCTAAGCAATACACTTAAGAACTTGTGTATTTAAAAATGCAGAAAGGCACAACAGAGTTGGTAGTTTGTTGCATCCACAAAAATATGTTTATTTGCATATGCAAATACAGGATATTTCTTTACTATAACTGAAAACCATATACTCATGATTTAAACAGCAAATTCACTTGCTATTTAAAACTGCAGCCTTAATAACTGCAACTGACAGTTCACTCCCCAAACGTTAAAGAGCTTGGGGCTTCTTTCTGTTCTTGATGCAGCTTTTTTGCCCTGTTTTTCAAATCCTCCGCCTTAGCATCATTCTTCTCAATGCCATCTCCCAGTTTGTACATTCGACTGGCATTGGCACAAGCCCATATGTGACCCAGCTCACATCCTTTCAGCGAGTATTTCAGAGCATGGTTCATGTCCTTAGGGACCCCAGGTGCTCCTTGGAGGTATATTACACTGAGGTTGAAGCAGCTAGGAGCAAAATTGCCATCACAGGCTTTCGTGTAGTATTCTCTAGCAATAACAGGGTCAGGTTGATCATTGTTTACTCTGCCATCATGGGCCAACAGCCCAACACTATGACATGCATTTACTGACTTCTTCCCACCTTTCTCACATGACTTCATGAAAGACTTGTAGGCAGCTTTCAAATCTGGGTCAAGTCCACCTGTTGGCCAGGAAACCAAAAGGTTACTATAAAGGCATGCTAAAACAGATGGGAGCCCTCTGCTTTGCAGCACACTTCCCAATGCCCTTTGGGAAATACAGCATGCCTCACTTTAGATGCTACAGTTAAAATTCAGGACTTTAGAGACACTATCATTGTCTCAGTTACAAAGGTTTTGCTAATGTCTTCAAGTTAGGAAACCCTCTTCCACTCCCTAGTAACAACAGCTTATGCAGACCAAAAAAAAATAAAAAGAAACCAAAGACCACAAAATACTCTTTCCACTACTACATCTAGGGATTTCTTAAAAGCTTACACTAGGCAAAGTATCCCTTTGCCAGTATACCTACACGTGCACTGAGATTACTATTTTTGAGCTAAAGTACAAATACTATGTTGCTTACTAGTACTGTCTTGTGGAAGAAGCCCCACTAGTTTAACTGTTTTCCATTACCATAGGGGCAGATACACTTTGGGCCACCTTGGGACCTACTTATGTATATGTATGGCTAGGCTTCACGAATGAAGATCCAGGGAGGGCTCCATCCACGCTCCTCATCAGCGCCTTTTCCAAGCGCGTTGATAAAAAGAGGATAGCGGATAGCACCCTCGAGCTTGAGCAATGGATTTTTTTTTTAGGTGAGACACAGCATGCGCAGAGCTGGACCCACCCTTTAGTCCTAAGGTTCATCTGCCAGGGCCTAGCAAGCTTGGACGCTGGCAGCGAAGTCCTTAGGACGGAGGTTTTATTAGAGTGTCCTTCTCTTAGATGGAAGGCCTTACAGGGCTAAACGAGCTCCATCTGCCCAGGTTTGGAATCAGAGTTGTCCTTCTCCTAGGATGACTGCCAGAAGGCTAATGAGCTCATCCTACCCATACAAGGATTATAGGTACATGGGTATCACTCCCCACACTTTACTGTGGGCAATGAGTTTAATGCTCCCTCTGCTGTCGGCACAGCACCAGGGGCCACAGAAGACCCCAAGTGATTTTCAGACTGTGCCTAACTTATGTAAGCAATGTTACCAGTCTGTACATTTGTTTCTTGCAAACTTTCTCTGAAGAACAGTGAGACAAGAAGAAATCCAAATTTTAAGAGCAGAACACACGGTGACATTCCGCTCTGGATATACTTACCACTTATACAGACATAATCATAAAAAATAAAAATAGACATGCTTAACCTAACGGTGGTTTGTCAGAAGGAAGCAATTTAAGGTTTTACACTCTTCATCAGCTTTTATTATGGGACCATAAAAGGGGCAGGACAGGTCCTCCTTCAAGGTCAGGAGGAAATGGAGGCGTTCACCACCACGGCAAAACCAAGAGCTGTGTTTCCCCATAGACATCGGCCACCCTCCCCACCTCTGCTCCTACAGAGGGGTTCACGCAGCTGGCAGGGCCACCACAGAACTCACCACACCCCAACCACTGTCCCAAGCCACCAGCGGCCCAGGCACAAGTGTGATGGGCGCCAGGCAGAAGTTAAGAGGCCACCGAAGGCATGAGGGCAGGGAAGGGAGTCCCGGCCAGGTAGCGAGATGCGGGGAAGCGGCGACAGCGACACGAGCGCCAAGGCTGCCCACCCCCGGCTCACCTTTACCGACGGCCTGGTAGGCCCCCAGCTTGTAGCAGCTCTCGCTGTGCCCATGAGCCTCGCAGTTGTCTCGCAGCACCCGCGCTGCCGCCACAAAGTCCTTCTTCACGGCGTCCAGGTAGTCGGCCAGGCGCTGGCAGCCTGCAAGGCACCAGTGAATGGGCTGAGGCTCCCGCCGGCCCCGCGGCGACGAGCAGGGGATCGCGGTGGGCCGGCTTACCGTCTGGGTCCTTCTCCTTGAAGCACTGATAGCTGTACTCGATGTGCATGTTCTCCAAATAACTCCTCACCTCCTCCTCGTCCTCGAAGTTGATGAGTCCCGCCATGGCGGAGGTGGCGGACCCAGCCGCGAACGCCGAGCGATCGATGCGACGCCTTGCCCGAGCACCGAGCCATCGATGCAACACCGCCCACCCGTCCGAGTCCCGCTCCCCGCTGCCGGGAGTCTGCCTCCTCACCGGTTCCTCCTCTGTCCTCTCCGACACCGCGACCGATGAGGTACCGATCAGCGCCAGCCCGGCCCGGCTCTGAGACCGCTCGGCCGTGGAAGTCCCTGTGTTCCCTGCACTGCTTCATCTCCCCATCTCGGGATTACCAGAATGACAGTTCGGAAGTTTTGATAAATTATACATTCTTAGTTTATTTTCAGGATTGTGCACCATGAGATACAGATTTCTGAGGTCTTATTCAGGGCAATTTCCACCTAAACATAAGGAAAAGTTTCTGCCTGTGAGGGTGATGGAGCTCTAGACCAGGGTGCCCAGAGAGGTTGTGGAGTCTCTGTCTCTGGAGAGTCAAAACCCACGGGGATGTGGTCCTGGCCAGCCTGCTCTAGGTGAACCTGCTTAAGCAGAGAGGCTGGACTAGATGATCCCCGGAGGTCACTTCCAACCCTCACCATGCTGTGTGATTGTGTGACAATCTAATCCCTCAAATGAGACATTACCATGTACAGAATCACAGAATACCCAGAGTTGGGAAGTGACCCACAAAGATCATGGAGTCCAACTCCTGTAAAAGGACAGGACAACCCTAAAGTCACATCATGTATCCAGATGCTTCCTGAATTCCAGAAGAGTTGGTGCCATGACAGCATCCCTGGGAAGCCTGTTCCAATGCTCCATGCATTGCATGGTCTACAAGCCAAGGCTGCTTTACCAACTCCACAGCTTGTTGCCTGTGTGTTTATATCTGGAATTAACAGCTAAGTAATTTTCAAGTCAATTTTGGAATGAAGGAGCTGCTACTAGTGGATGTTATCAGATCATACACATGCTTTTGGAAGAGATGGGACCCTGTGTCCAAGAGTGTCCAAGCAGCAGCACCAGGGCTGTTGAAAATCCCCGGAGACTGGTAAGCAATTCACAACACACAACAAACCCTAGACCTTCAGTTATGGATGAATTTAAGCCAAGTATAACCTTAGGGCACTTATACAAAATATGGCACACTATCCAATTCCAGCAGTTTTGAGCACACACTATTCTCTGAGAGTATAGAAGACCTCACCTGCAGTGCTGTGTCCAGCTCTGGAGTCCTCAGCACAAGAAGGACATGAACCTGTTGCAGCAGGTCTAGAGGAAGGCCATGAAAATAGTCAGAGGGATGAAACACCTCACCTATGAATAAATGCTAAGAGAGTTAGGATTGTTCAGCTGGGGGAGACCTTATTATGATCTCTCCTACAGGAGAGATGAGGACAGTCTTTTTAACAGGGCTTGTTTCATCAAGACAAGGGGTGATGGTTTTAGAATAAAAGAGAGGAGATTTAGAATAGATATAAGGAAGTAATTTTTTATGCTGAGGGTACTGAAACACTATCTCAGGTTGCCCAGAGAAGTGGTAGATACCTCATCCCTGGAAATATTCCAGGTCAGGTTGTTTGGGGCTCTATGCAACCTGATCTAGAAGATATGTCCGTCCTTAGGTCCTTTCCAACCCCAAACATTCTATGATTCTACATTATAAAAGTATGTGACAAGTTGGTTAGAGTTAAAATTCATTTTAAAAAACATTTGAGTTAAAATGAATTTCAAAGAATCTTTGAGAATGCTTTGTCTCAAATTATTTCAGTAACATATTGCTGGCTTGTCAAACTTTGGGGATAAATAAAACTTGGTTAAATCTCATGCATAAGCTCCCACAGAAAGAAACCAGGTTGTTCATTAATGGCCAGAGCTAATTGCGAGAACCATTGCTGGTCAGACTGGTGGCACCACCTGCAGGACGTGCTGCTAGAGCACCAGTTACAAGTTCTGTTAACAGGATTTCCTTAAAACTTCTCAGGCTTTTCAGTATTTGTTAACTTGAACACACATTGTCCACATGAAGCTAAAGTCTTGTTTTCAAAACTACTCACATGTCTGTGAGGAGGCAAGTAAGAAGATATATTTATATACATATATATATATATAATTTGGCCTGTACTGACTGCTGTCTGAGAATTTGTGTCAAGTCCTCTGTTCTGAAGAAGGCCTTTGGAAGATGAGCTGCTTTTTGTACCAGCAATACTGTTTCTCTGAAAATCTGGCTTTGAAAAACTTTAGTTTGCACAAGCTCAGTAGAAATTCTTTGTTAGTTTAAATCTTTTAAAGGTCTCTTCTTGTAGGGATTTTGTCTCTCTCATTTCTGAAGCCAGTGCTGGGTAAGTGCCAACTGAACTGTGCTGCCTCTCCGCACTAGGAGTGATGTGGCACAGCGAGGCTTCCCTTGCTGCTGCAGCCCTCAGGTACCATGGGGCAGGCCAAGAGCAGGCACTGAAAGCAGGGCATCAGTCTGTCACTTGAAAGTCTTCACCATTTGAGCCCAGACAGGAAAAAGGAAGATAGTTCCTATCATAAATCCGGATGGAATGGGAAAAAGAAGGCAAATACAAGAGTATCTGGTGATACTCAGGTTGGAGCAAAGAAGTGAATTTGTTAATAGGAATGGGAAGAACAGCTTGGAAGCTCCAAAAGACATTAGGAGGTGGAAGAAACATGTAATGGACTAAGAATAACAGCACTAGCCCCCTCTAAAAGCTAATTTCTTTGTTCATAACTATATAAATATTCTAAGCAGATTAGGGCTATAAGTGATTAAATTCAGAACATGAGGACATTTTATTCTGTTCTTGTCAGATCCTGATTATATAACTTATTTTACCACATCAACATCCTAATCTAAAGAATTAAGACTGTAAGTGATGTTTGTTATGTAGGCCCTGAACAGGCAATATTGTGTTTGATAATATCTGTAGAATATTATTCTATTATTCAACTATTAGTCCAAGCTGCTGCATGTAGAACTTGCAATTATTTAAAAAGTTTAACAGCAAATCCTTTATGATCTCATTATGCTGAGACAGGTAATGTATCACTCTTTATTTTGTATCGTAAAACAAAAAATAATTGTATTCCTTTGACCAACAACACATTATAGTATGTGTTTGTCAGTAGACAGATTTTCATTACTGCCACTCCAACCAAAACCTGAACTTATTTTGTATAAAAGCTTATAGCAAAGCTCCTCTCCAACTTGGAAGGAGGTGGCAAAATCTATTGTACTGGAGCAGATCCTTATTCATATTACCGGTATAAACTGGTTTGGGCAGGAAACATTTAGAGGTTGGTCTGTGAGCAATAAGCATAAAGCTGACGCTGAATTCAGGCTGAGAGAGATTGCCCAAAGACAAGGAACTACCATACCGCTGGTGGGACAGACTCACCGGCGCTTCGGTGTTGCTTTATGCCTGCTCCGAAATGAAACCACCTAGGGGTCAAGGAAGGTCTCGCGCACACTGTAACACGCCAGGCCAATGCGCTTGAGTAGTAGCCTCTTCTCCTAACGCTTTGCGCTTTTCGTCCTTAATCCTGGATTTTAATGCTCCCACTCACACATAGAGCAGGCGGCCCGTGCCTGCCGCGCGCCCTTTAAGGGAGGCGGGCTCGGCCCCTTCCCGGTCGGCTGAGGAGGTTCACTTCCAGGTCGGGCGGTGGGAGGGAAAACACGGGGGGAAGGGAAAAAAAAAAAAAGAAAAAAAGGAGCCAAGCTCCAGGACCCGGTTCGCTGGGCGCTCCCCGCCAGCACCCAGCGCCGCGATGGTGAGTGAGCGCCGCGGGTACAGCCGAGGAGCCGCTGAGGGAATGAGCTTGGGGTTGGGGTTTGGGGGGGGTGTGAAGTGGGTTGCCCTCGCCCCGGGGTGACAGCGGCCGATGGAGGAGAGCTGATCTGAAGAGAAGGGGCGCTATGGCGGCGCGGAGAGTCCCGCACCATCAGGCGGGTAGGGGCTACGGCGGGCCCGGGCAGGTGAGGCCGCTGGCCGGAGTGGGCTTGAGGTGGGCCCTGGGCTGCGCGCTTTTCCCCTCAGCTCCCTCACTCCCCGCCGCTGCCGCTGAGGGGCAAGAGCCAGGAGACTCCCGGCGGGGGCCGCGGCGGCTCCGTGCCTTCAGGCACACGCTGAGCCGAACCGGCAACCCTCGCCGCAACTCCCCCCCACCGCTGTTGTGTAAGCGCCGCGGCTGCCGCCCTACCGATTATGTAAAAGGACGATCGGGACCCGGCCGAGGGGACGTTCGATGCAGAGGGGCAGCGGCAGCCCTGCCCGGGGGGGTGATCGCCTGCCCGGCCTCGCTGCCGCTGGCCGGCTCGGCTCACAGTGTGGTGGGGCCGAGGACCGGCGGCTTCCCGCCATGCAGGAGAGGGGGTCAGCGCGGCGGGCAGAGGCGTGAAGGACAGGCAGGAGTCTGCCTCCTCCAGCACATGCCTTCCCCCAGCCTGCCTGCAGTCCAACCCTCAAACAGCACTTTTCCCACTGGGATTTGCTTTGTCCAGTGCCTGTCTGGAAAGAGCCGTGCCACCGACAGCAGGGGTTTGTTGTCCGCACGGTACCTGGGCCTTGCGGACCTATTAGCCTGCTCTCACAGCACGAAGCTGGGCAAAACTGGCAGTGGAGGAACAGCATTCCCCTGTCACAAAGAGAGCAGATCGTGTGGGTGCTGTTCTGATCACTCCTCTGAGAGATGAGTGTGCATATTTGCTTTTAAAGGACTAGCAGGAACTTCCAGGGTTATCTAGTATCATCTCTTGTTATTGAAAGCCTAATAAGATTTAATCCCCTAATAAAGTTTTCTGTCTTCATTTTAAGATTAGGTACCTTTTGCACCTGCTGTTCTAATCAGTGGACTAGGATGGAACTTAAGTAGTTGACGTTTTAGATATACTGACATTACATTTGTGGCAAAAATTTGAATTCATGGCATTTCTATGCCCCTTTGTTGCTGTGCTGGCACTGTGTTTCACCTTAATAGCTTTTTTCCCTTCTATAGGTTTTATTCACTGTGCTGTATTTATAGGTGGCATCATGTCTCAATTTTTGATCTGCTAAGCTAAGAAAAGCTGGGTTTTTCTTCCTACTCCCAGTATGTTGTTTTTTTTTCCCCCCAGAGCATTCTAGTAGCTATAATGTTCAAACTGAAATGGTGCAGGTATCTTAACATAAATAGCCCAGTGAGATCTTAAAAGTGTCTTGAAAATGACATAATACTTTTTGTTTAGTGCTTCTCCTGATACGTTCTTTGGCTTCCTCATATTGTTTTCCCATGGTTAAGAAAGCCATACAGGTTCTCATTGCTAATTTATGAACTCGTATCTGAAGTTCTTGATATTGATCTTGAAATACGTGGTCTTACTCTGTAGTTTTAATGTGGCACTATTTAATTTCAGACCTCTTGTGGTCCCTGCCAACTTTGCATTAGTGGCAACTTCAATCAGTACGTTTCCAGTTGTTCTGCCAGAATAGTTAATGTTAAATTTGCTTTTTAGCATAGTCCAGCCTTGAGTCTGTTTCACAGAACTGTTTACTTTTCACTGCCTTTCCTTCATTAGCACTCGGAAGAATTTTGATGACCATTACTTGAGTTGCTATTTCTTGATCATTTTAAGAATGGCTATCTTAAGAAAGTAAGTGAAGTTTTGAGGCTGTAGAGAAGTGGAAAACAGAAACATGGTATGTCCAACACCAAAGGCTGAAGCTCTAAGTTACCTCTTATTTTCTTGCTAAGTTTTGGAGAGAAATGACTGCCACGATTTAAAAACTCTCCTCTGAGACTGAAGAGAGAAAAAAGCAGATGAGCCTGGCATGCAGAGACCTTACACATTTGGGTTTTGTCATACTAAATCTGAAATCGGATATAAAAATTGGGGAGCACATCATAGAAGTCGTTCTGTTAGGGCTGAAATTGGTGTTTGTCTCCCAATGTTTTGTACTGTTTTATTGAGAGGGTAAACAAACAAAACAAAATTACCTATGGTGAAAAAGGTTTGATTTTTTTATTTTTTTTTTTTTTTAATTTTTTTAAATGACTCTAAGACACAAAGCCAGAAGGAATCAAATCTTTCAGTCTGGAATCGGTAGGATCACAGTACCTATGGTAAAAAAAGGCTCACACAGCAGTTACAGTTGTAATTACTAATGGAAAACATCAGTTAAACCTGTCTCTTTTTTAGTTATTGTTGTATAAACAGATTGTTGAGTGGTGGTGCTTCCCCAAATGAACAGGATTTTGGTTTGATATACTCAGCTAGCTAATCTAGACGTAATGTTGGGTTTAAACTGCTCTAACTTATTCCAGGTACTTTAATATGCCCCCTTAAGCTCTTTTTTTAACTGCATTTTAAATTTTAGGTTAAATATATTCTAGAAGTATTTAAAGTCAAGTCAAAGAGTTGGATTTTTTTGAACTGTGGAAGATGGTGTTCTTTTTGAGAACTTCTCCAGTAAGCTGAGCTGGGTAACGTTGTGTTGAAGCAGGTGTTGCATTTCAGTCCACTAGCAGATTGGATTACTCTTAGATGCCAGTAGCCAGGCAGTCTACTGTCCCCACCCTGATGGATGGGAGTGTGCCTTGGTTATACTAAGCACTTAAAAAGTTACCTTCTTAAAAGAATAAATCTAAATAAGCCTTAAAAAGCCCATCCAAATGCAATTATTCTACTTTTTTGTACTCTTCATAGCCTAGTTGCTTTTAGTGTGTCACTCTTTTATTATAAGATTTTTAGCTAATGAAGATGCCCAGACATGCATCATGTAGTGCATAAAATTCTGTGTTTTGGGGAATTTTTAGAGCATTAGAACCAGAAAGTGAAATGAGCTGAAAAAAATGCCAGGTTTGTTTTCAGGTTGTTATTCAAAAGCATAGCTAGAGAAAGGAACCACTTAAATGGTAACCTTGAATACAACAGAACACTTTTACTATGAGGTCTTTAACTGGGGGGAAGCTGAGGAAAGGAATGCTGCTAGCTCACATAAAAGGTTTATAGACTCTGTTCAGGCTGTTCAGTTTCAGTAGCAGTCGGTCTAGGAGATGGTGTTTATGATGCTTGTCAAGAGATTTTATTAGCTACAGGTAACAATCTTTCACCTCTCTGCCAGGTTACCTCAGGAGCCTTTCTTGGGTGTGTTTCTTCAGCCTTTTGGCAACAAGTTGAAGAAACATAGATGTCTCCTATAACTGGAGTTAATAAAAATGATACTATGTTGTTTGCAAGTGCAATTGATCCCTGTTTGTGAATTTTGTTCTTTTATGGTATGGAGATGGCCTGTGGACTTCTAAAGTGATTATTTCATATGACAGTTAAGACAGTATCTCCAAATTACAGATTGGCTGGTCAGAGGTACTGGTTGAAAAAATAGTTTTCTGAGTCATATGCTAGCAGCCTATCTGCAAGGCTAAAAATTCTCATTGGAGTTTGCTCACTGATACATAAAAGTGTTTCAGCTTTTCTGGCAGAAATTATGGAACAGTGCCAGAAGGAATGAAGAGAGCCAGTATATTTAAGCATCAAATTAGAAGCACAAGATCTATAGAGAGATAAGAATGTCTTTCCTTTGGTGGAAATAATTTTCATATGCCTTTGAGTAAGGATTCTGATTTTTGTTTGACTCGGCAGTTGTCATATAAGTCCTAGGTGTGTGTATTAATTTCAGGTTAAAACATGAAATTTCCCCTTTCCTTTAAAAATACGTACTATTTAAAAATAATTGGTTGTTTTGTCTCTTTAGAAGTGCTTCAGGTGTTGTTGTGCATTATAAATAAACAAAAGATATTCACAGTTCCAAATTCTGTCCTTTGAGCCAAAATTGCTGTTTTCTGATAATGTGAGGATGTCACTTCACAACTCCTGTTTCTTTAACAAGAAGATGTAATAATCAAGCTTTAAAAAAAAAATAAAAATTAAGCACTTGGCAAAGCTGAGTCAAAGGAGTTGGAAGTTGTATATCAAAAGCTGCAGAAAGAGCTTGTATTTGAATAATTTAGAGTTTCTAGTTCCTGAACCTGTACTTAAGTCTTCAGTCTCTCATTGTTGTCAGTAGATGATTTATTAAAGATAAGCTCCATTCTGTCTTTGCCCAAACATGGTACCTCCCAGTCTTCAAATATAGGCACCCTTTTTTAGAAGACTTATTTCTGTCATTTTCTTTATATTTCTTCTATATAACCTTTTGTATATTACCGTACTTCCGTGGTGAGCATATTAGGTAAATGAAAAAACAGAAGAGGAGTTAAATGAGCTGGGAAAGAAAGATGAAATTATCCAGAACTTTCAGTATAAAAGGCAAGCTACAGCTTTTCCTATAGATGAGATCTGGCAACAGTTGATGCTGTTATTTTCAAAATTGTCCGGGGGAGTACGTACCAGTCACTTGGCCTTCTTTTGTGTAGTGCTGGGGATGATTCACAGTGCTGCAAGTCATTCTTTATGTTGATTTATCTGTGTGACTGAAAACAGTAGGCTATTATTACACATGGGATAAAAATCCTTTGAGATTTTTGTGTATCAATGTATGATCTCAGACTTTGAAGGAAAAGTTCAAGTTTGTGTTCTGCCTTGTTTTTTGCACCCAGGGTTCTGTTACAGGTGATTTCCAGGTGCTTAGCATAAAAAGGAGGAAATTGGTATCTATTATCAGAATGAGTAGTGTAATGGTTGTTACTTTAGTGCTGCACAAAATTTGGAACTAAAATAGTTATTTTTGATTTTCCTTTTTTGATCTGAAGCTCTAACTGCCCTCTTCATGATCAAAAATTGCTCCTAACAACATATGAAACTTATCTGCATTTCTAATGTAGCTTGGTAGTAGACTTCTAATACAGGTTGACTTAAATGAAAGACTGAACATAGTTTAAATCAAGAAGTAAAATTTGATTTAAAAATTTTCTTTCAGTCTGTCTCAATGAATTCCCAATAGGTTTCATAAATTCAAATGATATTATCAGCAGTTACTTTTCTTCCTCTGTGAATGCAAGCAGGGCTAAAGCACAACAGACCAGACTGGATGTGGTTCAAAGGATGACAGGAGGAGGAGGCTGCCCATCACTTTGTGTGACCTGACTTGTGTGGCCTGTGTGGCTCTAAGGGTGACATCTCCTTTTGTAGTATTTACCTCTTCCAGTGAGAATCAGACTAACAAAAAAGAATAATTTGCCTTAAACCAACAGTATAGAGGTAATGGGAGATTCACAGAGAGAACAATTTTACTAAATCTTCTTTGCTTTATTGTGTTTTGTGTATGACAGGAGGAAGCTTCTCCTTATTCGTTACTTGATATCTGTTTGAATTTCCTGACTGCCAACCTAGAGAAGTTTTGCACAGAAAGACAAGATGGAACACTATGCTTGCAGGAGCCAGGAATGTTTCCTCAAGAAGTGGCTGATCGATTGCTGCAGACAATGGCATTTCATGGTAAAAACAATTACTTGTGTGTCATCAGTGAAAATGTTGTACTGGAGTGTGACACTGCAGTTCTGGTGTATTTTCTAGTGTAATCTGCTGTTAAAACTGTGTTCCTTAGTCTTTTAATAGAGAATTCCTATTATTTTCACTTTTCCACATCTTCAGATGAATGTTGCAGTGCCATATAGATAGTTATAAATAGAAAGTCCTTTATCTTGGTTTTATCATTTTAATTTAATGTTCCTAAAAGTGAATGTTTTATTGAAGAACTTTCAATCAATTTATTCCAGTATCTGTCATTAAGTTGTCTTTATTGAGTGCCCTTGTGATTAAACTACAAAATAATCTTACGATTTTCGTTAAAATAGTTTTTCATCTCTTTTAGATGTTGAAGTAGCATAATTTGCTTTGAAGCCTATAAACATCTGTGAAAACCACCTTGTGGTGTTCTCAGGTTTTTAAGGTACTGGACTATCCTGTTCTCTGTCAGCATATGTTTGAGGAGAGAACTTCCCTTTCCTTTGCTTGCTTTAAGCATGACAAAAGAAAATGTTGTGTCAATAAAAACTTTTTAGCATGAGAAAAGTGAATGTATATAATATCCTAGAGGGGTAGAGAAGAGGCAAGAGAGCCATTGCTGGAGATTCCTATTAAGAGATGAGGCATGAGCTGGAGAAGTTACTGTAAACAGACCAAGCACCCTATCCTATAGGTGCAGATTTGATCAGATCTGATTGTGCAAATACTGGTGTTCTAGTTTTCTCAAGTTGTTCTCATCCTATATGAACAAAAAGAATGGTCCTAAAAAGAAGCAAACTCAAAAATCTTTTAATCTTCAACATACCTTATGTTCTGGTAAGTAATTACTTAGAGTAGTCCCAAGAAATCGGATACAAGGAAGGTGAATTATCAGAAACTTATTACTGGTACTTATGGTGATGAAGGCAGTTCCAGACACTGAAACCTCCCGAAGACTGTGTCACAGTGCAGGCTGAAAACAAAGTTCATGTCTGATAAACAGGGTGTGGCAAAAGTAGGCCAGTGAGAGAGCCTATCTGGATCCTTAAATGAAAAGATTACTGAATCACTTCTTAATGTTTGCTTATACTTTAATCAAATTATAATACTTCTCGCATTTAATGCCAGTTGTTTCACCCCATACTTTTGCTTTCTCTGTCCTGACTACTTGGTCAGAAATGCCTAAACCATTTGTTCTTTAGAAAGGTCTGTGAATCTTAATATTCATTTGACTTTCTGACAGAGGCAGTTACTAGCTTGTGAATTCAAGCTGTTGTGGCAGTGATGTTTTTATTAAAATATATTTCATTTTCAGTTTCTTTTCTGTGTTCGATATACTTGAAGATAGGAGATAAAAAGCAGGAGTGTGGACATTTATAACCCTCTGGAGTGAAACTTCAAGAACATGTTTTTCCTACTCCTTTTGTGTGATGGCTTGTGCAACCATACTCTTCTTGTATGGCTTTCTATAAAGCAGTAATCCTTCTGTTGATAAGATACAAATAAGAAATCTTGGTGTTTTCAATGTGTTTGGGATAACCTAACTAAATGTATTGTTTCAATTAGATTATTGCCAGTATGCTGCAAGAAAAGACTACTTATGTAGTCGTCTTGCTGCAGAGAGGAACCTCAAGCAAGATTATTGCATTTCCTTTTTTCATTGCTATTCTCACTTTTCACCCTTTTCTTGTCCTCCTCTTTGTCTGCTTTGAATCACTTCTTAGGATTGTTTCTCACATTCAGCTTGTTTCTGAGCAACACTCCTACCTTCTTCATGAGGGTTATAGATAAGAACTTAATTATCTCAGTTTAGTGTATTGATGGCACTTATGAATTCAATCCAATGCTAGATTATTCAATTGAGTTAAAGCAAGGTGGGAACTGGTCACTGATTGCTGGTACTATCTTGAGGTTAACAGAATTGTGACCAGGGAAGAACAATTTTCAGAAATCTTGAAATTCTGTTTTTAGCATATTTCTAACCAGCTTGGTGAGAACATTCAGAAAATGCAAGCAGCAGTCTGAATGTTTCTGAATCATAACCACATTTTATTTATAGCATGTTCCATGCTTGAACCAAACAGGTAATGTGTGTATTCTATATCTTAATTTATCTGAGCTGTTCTTAAACCTGGAATTTTCCAGAAATGACATTGTAATCTTAAAAGTGGCATCTCAAATACAAAATTTTGGGATCGGTGGCATAATGAGCCAAGGCAAGCCTCTTTGCAATTAATTTTCTTTGTTAGCACTTTATACCCTTTGGGTTCTGTAACACTGGAGCCAAACACTAACACTGTTTTCCATCAGGGCTTCTGAACGATGGGACTGTGGGCATCTTCCGAGGCAACCAGATGCGTTTGAAACGAGCTTGTATCCGGAAAGCCAAAATCTCTGCTGTGGCTTTCAGGAAAGCCTTCTGCCATCACAAGCTGGTAGAACTTGATGCTACTGGGGTGAATGCAGATATAACAATCACAGACATTATAAGTGGACTTGGCAGCAATAAATGGATCCAACAAAACCTGCAATGCCTTGTGCTGAACTCACTAACTCTTTCTTTGGAAGACCCATATGAGAGGTGCTTCAGTCAGTTGTCTGGGCTCCGTGCGTTGAGTATTACTAATGTTCTGTTCTACAACGAGGACTTGGCAGATGTTGCTTCGCTTCCTAGGTTAGAAAGTCTGGATATATCAAACACCTCTGTCACTGACATAACAGCGCTCCTTACCTGCAAAGACCGACTCAAGTCCTTGACCATGCACCACCTGAAATGCTTGAAAATGACCACTACCCAGATTCTAGATGTTATAAGAGAACTAAAATACCTGAATCACCTTGATATTTCAGATGACAAACAGTTCACATCAGACATAGCACTTCGTTTACTGGAACAGAAGGACATCTTGCCTAACCTTGTGTCGTTGGATATTTCTGGAAGAAAACACGTTACAGATAAAGCTGTAGAAGCCTTTATTCAGCAGCGACCCACAATGCAGTTTGTAGGACTGCTAGCTACTGATGCCGGCTACTCAGAATTCCTAACGGGAGAAGGAAACCTAAAGGTTAAGTGGGGAAATAATTTTACTGAAAATTTACAATGTGCAGGGAAATAGAACCAGTAATGTGTAACATGTATGTGGTTTTTTCAGAAGGAGGCTGTAGGTTTGTTTATTTTTTTTTTTAACTGTTAGTTTTAATTACTGATTTGATGTCAAATTCTTACTTAATTCTGGCACAGAAACTGCTAAATTTACGTGATCCTATTGTAAGAAGCATCTATTTTCTGTGCCATTTCAGTGAGGCTTAGATCCTGATTTAACATATCAGTTCTAAGAGAGCTGAACTTTGTCTGGTCTGAAGTCATTTACTGGAATAATATTCTCTGAGTTCCAGCACAGTATCTGGCATAAGGCAGGAATATATAAGAGGTGGAGGTACAATTTGCATAAGCTTTGAGTAGTTCATGATTAACACAGCAGATACAATAAAATGTGATAACTGAGCTGCTGTTTTAGTCCATCACCATGCCTGTCTCCTATTACAGTATTTCTACCCACTTTGAATGGTCTTTTGGTGATGAAGATGTAAGAAGCAATTCATCATCATCGCTAGGCTTCGCGAATGAAGATCCGGGAAGAAGCAATTACTTAGGATGAAAAAAAATCTTCCTTTTCTTGAACAAATCCTAAATTACTTAGCCCCTTAGAATGAGGTGATGTTTGCTGAAGTGCGCTTATTTTTTAGTGCCAGGCAACAAGTTGGTGTTCCCTGTTCTGTGGAAAATGCATGCACTTACTGGAGAATGAGTTTATCCTGTCCCTGCTATGAAGGGCTTGGAATTAAAGAAGAAGAAGAGTTGTTTTAGACATTGTCATTGTCACTGATATATCATCTTTGACTTTTGTCTTCTATTGTGCCATGAGGATGATGGAAACCACAGAGAGAAAGAGTAGGAGTTTGCATAATGTGTCCATAGTTCGTTCTGTCTCCTATGCAAGCTGAGTTTTGCATTTCAGTTTTAAAATTCAGAATCCTCTTGTTATAGGAAAGTGAGGTAACATAGCTACACAATTTTATAATTATTTTTTTCCCCCCCTGAAACTTTTGACTGTTGTTAACGACAGAATCTCCTCAGTACTTAGTTGTCACAGTTGATAGTGATGTGTATGAATGTTAAAATGCATTCTTGGAGGAAGCAGGTTCCCATTTGGTATGATGATGTACAGCATCAGGAGATTATACCTCTTGTTTGGTATAAAATAATTCAATATAGTCCTTGCGATTTAGAGTACATGCCTCATACAAGTGACTGTGCTATGGAAAGGTGGGAAGGAAGAAGGTTCTAGTAATGTGAAAATCATGATGGAATGGTAGCAGAGCAGTCTAGTTAGCAAAAAGCAGTTTGCATTTCTTTTTTTTTTTTCCTTTTAGGGCACAGTTTTCAAGAAGAGACTGGAGACAGCAACTGGGTTATTTTTACTTGTTTGTTTTTGTGGCCTAAAATTCATTAGTGACTATACTGAAATATTAATCTGCTTAGTCTAGATACTGCTAAAGAATAAACAGGACACGGCACTCATGGAGATAGCAGAACTAAACTATAACTGTCGTTACAGCAGTCCTGCAAAAGCTGATTACAGAAAATTCTTGAAAGATTGAACACACTAGACAGATGTTATAGTTCAGAACATGAAGCCAAGTGGAAATTCTTTGTACAGCATATAATTGACTGCAAAACATGTCAGTAAATATGATTGCCCTGTTCTAATCAGTAGAGAACATAAAATGAAATCCATGATGGTATCAGTTCTGTCAAGGCTGTAATATATTCCTAGCAAGTTTCAAAAAATTTGGCTCTACAATACAGGATGCACAGAATTTGACACGTCAGTCTATAACCATTTGCTTTCTCTTGTGTGAGACATTAAGTAGAAAAAGTTCTGCATGCTTATCCTTAAAAAAAACAGTGATTACAGCAATGATTCATTAAATGGTAGGACTGAGGAACAAAGCATCTACAGTTCCACAACTTACAGTTATAAAGTACATAAAATATATTTCAATGGAAAATATAACAGATTGGGAAGTGGAAGGTAGTTGCTGATTTAATATTCTGAAATTAAGTTCATATTAGTCAACAGCTCATAGCTTCTAGTGCAACCTTCACCGTAAGTTAGCTCATAGTTTACTTTTCACGTGTATTTAAGTTCTGGTTTCAAGAATTAATTCCTTTGCAGAGAACATGAGTTAGTTCTTTAATATGGTGCTGGAAAGCTGTTGCTGCAGGTATAGCATATGGGAAACAAAGAATGGAAATCTTTTTTTACTACCAGAGCTAGAACCCAGAGCCAAAATTTAACAGCCAAAATATCTTCAGCTGCATTTGACAGAGCATTCAGTTACAAATAGTGCTTTGAGGCATTTGGTGCATTATGAGCAGCTTTTTTTAGTTTGAAGTGCTATATCTACTAAGTGGTTTCATAAAGTTTGACTTAAAGAAATGGCTAACACTTAATTTTGGCTTATGTGGATTCTTCTTTATGAGGAATGTGTGAAGATTGTGTAGTTGTGAATTAATATGGCAAGATGAAGTAATCATTTGCTTACTGAAGGATTTGTCTAAAAAATATCACCACCTATGAAGCTGCATCTTTCCGCTCTTTAACAACAAACTTTTTAAAGTAAAATGATGACGGCATGAATTAAAGATTATTTCTCTGTTCATAGGTGTCAGGAGAAGCAAATGAAACTCAGATTTCTGAAGCACTGAAACGTTACAGTGAGCGAGCCTTCTTTGTGAGAGAAGCACTCTTCCATTTATTCAGCCTGACACATGTAATGGAAAAAACAAAGCCTGAAATTTTAAAGGTAAAATAAGATGATGATTATCATGCATTGTTCCTTAAACTGAGCCTATCTCCAGATGCTAGTATAAACTATTTTATAAGCATGTCATTTTTTTAGTTGTGATTTTTAAGATTAAAATTGTAATTTTGGATAAAAAATAACTACTTTTTAAACAGTAGTGATGTAAAAGATGGCATGTGGTGTTTCATGTTAGTTAAAATTGATCTAGACTAGTGTATACTATCTAAGTTTAGTGACATCTAAGTTGTTTTTTTATGTATTTTTGAATATGATACGAAGTTTTCTTCAGATATTGAATTCTGTCATCAGAACATATCTGTACTGAGTCAAACCAAAGGTCTGTTTAGTCTTATTCCCCAGGTATAACAGTGCCTTCTACTGATGCTTATAGAACAGAAATAAGGAAAGCATTCAGTGATATTTACCCACAGTCACCTTCCAGTATGATAGCAAGTCAGTGAGTATTATTAGTGTTCTATATTGGACTCTAACTTGGAAAATCCTAGAAACTTCCTTAGAAACCCATTCTAGGCATTGGCTTTTCATGTCTAGCACATCACAAATGGTTCAGTTTTTACTGAGATCATAAAAAGAGGCATCAGTTAGACAGATGATTTTTGTTTTTCCTGTCCTCTTCGATCTTGAACAAGTGACCTGAATTTGCTAGCTTCAATATCAAAAAGATTTTGGGTGTCAATAATCAACAAAAAATATTTTCTTAGGTTAGATCAGAGTCAACATACATAGCCAAAAACAATTCAGGAAGAAGGTGTGGAAAATATACCCTGCCCTGGCAGCTTAGGGTGTGATCTGAAATGGCTAGTCGCAAAAACAACAAGCCACTACATCATTATGATTACACTGCAGAAACTCTGTCCTACCTCATTCGCTTCTGAAAGGGTTTGGTGATTTTTATCCTTGTATGTAAAGCAAACCGTAGATCTAGAAATCTCTTGCATTCCATGCAGCCTTCCCCTTTGAGAGGCTGCTGCAACCAGTGCAAAAGGACTTGGAGAAACAGAAGTTGTCAGATTTTAATCACTGAGCAGAAGGAAGTGTTCCTCTTGAGAAGTAAGATCACACCAGATGGATTTTTCACTTAAGGAAAAAGGAGGCAGAAATTGGGTGCTCTGAGTCGTTGTGGCCTCAAGCAACAGTGGATTACTCTTGGAGTATGTGTGCAAATGTGTAACTAATGTGGGCAAAACTGTTGCATTTCAGCTTGTGGTTATTGGAATGAGAAATCACCCCCTGAACTTGCCTGTGCAGTTGGCAGCAAGTGCATGTGTCTTTAACCTGACTAAGCAAGATCTAGCAGCAGGCATGCCTGTGCGACTTCTGGCTGATGTCACACACTTGCTCCTGAAGGCCATGGAACACTTCCCAAATCATCAACAGGTAAAAGATTATTTACTTATTTAAGTTTTCTGTAGGATTCCCTGTCTTGTGGACCTTACAAAAGGTTTCTCCACATCTCATGACCCAATGGAAATATGCTTAATGATTCATAGCAAGAAAATATTTTGAAATAACTATCTCTGATGAAGTAATTCTTCTTCATTTCTCATAGCTGCAAAAGAATTGTCTTCTTTCATTATGCAGTGACAGAATCCTTCAGGATGTTCCATTTAACAGGTGAGTTTTATATGTCAGTTAAAATTAGTTGTAGCATTGCAGAATTTTTGTCTTCGTCTGTTCCTTCAGAAGACTTTTTTCTGGTCTCAGTTTTGCTCAGTGTGAATCATTCCAGTGTACTGAATTTGTCTAGCCTACATTATTTTGGGCCTATAATTGACAGTTGAATATAGATCTGAAAAAGAATTCCTTTGTTACACAGGTATTTTTTACTTCACTTGGAGGGATCTATCACTAATTGTGTGTAACAGAAGTGAGGATTTCTCTGCAGAATTATGGGATTGCTTTTTCCAGAGATTTTTCTACTCAAATATTTTGCCCAAATGCTTTGAGTGGTTTGGTCTGATGTTTCAGAAGATTGTGCCAAATTTTTTTCCTTCTTTGAAAGCAATTCCTCTGCACTTTGATATATAATTAGAAGAGACCCTAAACAAACAACTCAAAAGCTGACTGAGGCTCATGCAATACTTGCAATTCCACTGTGCATTTCTACTTTTTTTTGGTGTGAGGCATACTTCCAGTTTCTTTTGTCTTGCATGCTTGTCTATCTGATATGTTGTCTGTGTACATCCTGCTTTTACTAAGACTTACAAGGCTTCTGAAAAATTTATTTTCACCTTCCAGGTTTGAAGCAGCCAAACTAGTTATGCAGTGGCTGTGTAATCATGAAGATCAAAACATGCAAAGGATGGCTGTAGCCATAATTTCTATTCTTGCTGCAAAGGTATGGAGTTTAAGCTTTGAGATGATGGGATAATATTTCTGAAGTCTAAAAATTGTTGATGTGGTTTTGTTTGTTTACAGCTTTCAACAGAACAAACAGCTCAACTTGGTGCAGAACTCTTCATTGTTAGGGTAAGTCAGATACTTTTCTGACAGTCAGAAATACAATCCTCTCCAGTTATTCATGTCAACAGTATTCCTAAAGATACAAAATAAACATAAGGAGATAGAATTCCAAGAAGACATTAACCTGTATTCATTTGAAAGCTCTTTAGAAGAGAAAAGCCTAGAGAATTTGTTAGAGATAGTATCAGAGACAGTGGCAATGAGACATATTAGCACAGAAGAAAAGAAGCCAAAGCAGAAAAACTTGACACAATTAATACAAAGTAAAATAGCAAGAAATCTCTTGATTTGAAATCTGTTGTAGAAGAGGAAAGATACTCAAAAAAAGAATATTTGAATTAAATGGTTAGTGCTATCAATGTTCACATGGGGTCCAGAGTTCTATGGGGTCCAGAGTTCTGTGGATGGCTTTGTGCCATAGTACCACACATGTAATTGCAGAGAAAACAAAGGAATTCCTCTGGCAGACAACCACATTAAAGGAGAGGTAAAAAATTCAGTAGCTGTCTTATTTAGTATAGTTTGACACTAAATATGTAGCCCTTTGCTTTTAAGTGATACCTGTGCATTACCCCAGCTGGTGCAGAAAGAACCAGAGGAGCTAACATGTTTTTTATGCACAGTCATAACTGAGATGTTGATGTTTTTTTTTATTTTGTTTGTTTTTTCCCCAGCAACTTCTACAAATAGTTAAACAGAAAACAAATCAGAATCTTGTAGATACTACACTTAAGTTCACATTGAGTGCACTTTGGAACCTCACTGATGAATCTCCAACAACATGTCGGCACTTCATCGAAAATCAAGGGCTAGAACTCTTCATGAGAGTCTTAGAGGTGAGGAGTAGAGTTTGGTGGTAGATTATCAGCATAGATTTGTAATTAACATTGTTTCAATAATAAGCATAAATGGTTACCTGTACTTTGTTTCTTTTTACAGTCTTTTCCATCTGAATCATCCATTCAACAGAAAGTTCTTGGACTTCTGGTAAGATGCGGAAGAATAACCAACAACCTTAAATATATACTTTTTTTTAATTGATTTTTGGTTTTACCTCATGTTAATCTGAAAACTTGCATAGTATTTCTACATTCTTCTTTAATCATTATAGTGTACATTATTCACAGTTGACATTTATTTAGACTGATTCAAAAAGCACCAGTTATATTGAAACTGATGGTTGCAGTAAATACAAAGAGCTTTTAAGAATGGAAAGTGAGTGCAAGATGAGTCTAAATGCAAAAAGTAGGTTGAAAAATCAATGGAATCCAGAATTGCACACTAGTGAAGTTTACTGAAATTGTGTATGAGAATGTTAAAACTAGCCTTTCAGTTAGTGTAATATGCATGCTAATGGCCTAAAATTACTTAAGAGAAAACCTCTTTGTTTTGAAGCAAATTCCTGCTATAGACTGGAAAGTTTTCAAAAGCAAGAAGTAGTATTTTGGCATCTGATAGTCACCCAGATGTATGAAGATCTCATCCTGGTGTTTATACATGTTTACTTATACAAACCTGAACTGTGTTGTTTGTTTTTCCTCCTCATATGGTATTCTTTCTGTTGATATTTTATCTTTTCTCTTTTTTTTTTTTTTTTCCCCCTCTGTTCCAGAACAACATAGCTGAAGTTAAAGAACTCCATTCTGAACTAATGTGGAAGGATTTTATAGACCACATCAGTAAATTATTGCACAGTGTGGAGGTGGAAGTTAGCTACTTTGCAGCAGGGATTATTGCTCATTTGATATCTCGAGGAGAGCAGGCCTGGACGTTGAGTCACAGCCAGAGGACATCTCTCCTTGAACAGCTGGTACAGAAATGATGGTGAATTTTATCATACTCTTACACTTTTTTCAGTGTTTGTATTTAACAATGAGTGTTCTTTGTTCTGTATTTTGCAGCATTCTGCCATTTTGAATTGGCCAACCCCAGAATGTGAGATGGTGGCTTACAGGTAACTATTGTATTGATTTAGAGTTTGGAAAACAAACTGAACTAGATTTAAAACTTGGTCCCAAAGGAGAGTGAGCTGCTAGCTAGATATGCTTTTCTCCAGTGGAAAAACACCTATTGTCTTAAAATGGCATCTTAATTTTTACTTTGTGACCAGATAAGGTTAGGGACTCCTGTAGAAGAAAAATGTAATGTTGTTCTGCTGCTCTTTATTAAAGGTATTCATCTGCCTGCCTAGCAGACCTAGACACAAATATTAACCAGTAATATTTGGCTAGCACAATGTTGCACTACCTGTCCTAGATAAAGAAGCTTGAGGCTAAAATGCACATTAGAAGGCTCATCTGCTGCATCTAAAACTCTAATTTATTGAATATCTCTCCCAGTTAAATATGCAGCTGAATGAGTAGACCACATGTGACCTCTGAATTGATAATACCTGGTAGTAAAGTGAATTGCTGTTCCTCTCCTTTTTCATAGGTCTTTCAATCCGTTTTTCCCTCTACTTGGCTGTTTCATGACACCTGGTGTCCAGTTATGGGCAGTGTGGGCCATGCAGCACGTCTGCAGTAAGAATCGTATGTATTAAGATAATATTACCCTTAAAATTCTTATTTCTTAGAATATTTTTCACTAGCATGAAGTGGGAATTCTAGGAACCCTAGGATATTCCCTCCTAATCTTCTGGAGAAACTACATTTAGGCTTTGACTAAATGAGGCAGAAAAACAGAGTAATAGAAGTTCTTTATATCCTTTTTATTTACTGGAATTTTACTGCTAAATGCACGGTATTGGTTCCAAAATGTAAACGTGTTAAGATTAACTACATTTTTGTCTTTCACGGGAATTTTTATTCAGAAATGTAAATATGAATAATGGCTAACATTTATTTTAAACTAAGAAGAAAGATTGCAGCAGGTAGCTCTTTCTTACTATCAGAACAGAAGTTTTAGGTAATCCTCATCTTTAATTGCCTTTTGGCAATAACTTGCTGTGACATGAAGGTCAGTTTCTTAATTTGTCTTTCCCCATCTGCAAAATGAGAACACCAAAGTCTTGTTTGTAAAATGATTTGAGAGTGTGTGATGAAAGATGCAAGTGTTGGGGAAGGAAATAAAAAAACAAACGAAAACCCAAAATAACCAATCAACCAAAAGAAAATGCCCAAACCTTCCTGGCCTTCAGTGCCCTTTTTTTTTAAAACATAAATTTCTATGACAGGAATGTGTGTATTGTCATTAACTTCCACCAGATATAAAGCTGCTTTCCTCTGAAGTATTAAAAGCATTTTCTGTACCAGTTTTTTAATCTTCTTGTCAGCAGTATATCCATGCTTGTTTATCCCTGTCCCGTAAATCACTGTTTCTACACTGAAAAGACATCTATTCAGGATCAAACTATAACATGGCGTAATATATAATTGCACATGAAGTACTGTCTTCCTACTCTTTATAGAACTTGTAAATGTAGTGAGACACTGTTCCCAGGGAACACTGTCCAGAGATCTGTCAGGGCTTCTCCTATGTTGAAGTAGAACTGTTCTGACAAAGCTGTTTTACTGGTCAGACTCTGGATAACAGTTTTTGATAAAGGCCCTGTTGTTTCTCTTTGTGCCTCAGCACTCTTAACTTAGCATAGTCCTATCTGTTCTATTTATTTTTAGTGTTTATTTTCTGCTGCCCTAACCTCTGAGCTTTCAGCCTGCCAAGGAGGTTTGTACTGACAGTGAGTAAGCTGCTCTGTAGACTTGAGAGGCTGGAAATACTTGGATGGCTTACTCTGATTTGAGATCAAGACAGTATTCCTCAGGTTTAGTGTTCTGATGGTAGCTGGTTCCAGAAGCTTCTGGACAAAATTGCACAGAAACCAAATGTTTGGTAGAAAATGTAACCTACTCTGAGGAAAAATGTGTTTAATCCTGAAATATGAAAATTTATTTGAGGAGAAAATCTCAAGCTTTTGGTGCTTGTCACCTAGAAGGCTTTTTGTCCTGGAGAGGAGATGCATTTTGTTTTGACCTCCTTTTTTAGATGAGGGTGAAAAGTAGTCAGGAATTAATGTGATTGCATTTTCTTGTTTATTTTCTTTTCTCCTATTGCTGCTTCTTTGTATCATGTCTGCCTCAGCGAGCTAACTTAACTAAATATTAGTAGCATGGGCAGTAAATGTGATCCCAGTGAAATGCTTCATGTCAGCATTTAAGCAGCTCTGGTGTTGCTTGGCTGAGATGAATGGTGAAATTGGGCACATCTGAGGTAATGCTCTGTGGATTGCATTACAGTCATTCTGACCTTTTTGTAACAACGTCTGAAGCTTGGATGTTACATTAAACATATGGCTCTTTTTATAGCTGGTCTCTGCGCATAGTAACACTGGAGTGATGTAGATAGGCTTTGAACTTTTTAAAAATTGATAATGAAAATGGAAAGAATTTTTTTATTGCATTCCTAGCAAATTATAACTAGTTAAAGGCCACCATCAATAGCATTTGGCAAACTGGTTTTGAAGGAACTAGTTCCTATTCTATGAGCCTGTGCAAATGATGTGGTGTATCTGATACCATTTTTGGTAGCTGTTTTGTACTGAAGTTTTTGGTCAAGGTGATATTTCTATCTGGGTGCTCACAGATACCAGAGCAGCTCTGATCCTTATTTCTTAAAATTTATATATATATGCACTTAAAATGCCTGTATGCAGGAGGAGAGAGAATACTATGCATATTACAAGGCAGTTTCCAGTCAGCTAAGACAGACATGGAAACAGACCTGATGACAATTGGTGTCCTGTCCAAACAATTCTGTTGTTGCATTGTCACTTGTTAAAGTACAAGTGCGCTTCTGTAGACACCTTAGGGAGTGTCCTAAATGCTGACTGGTCTAGGAGACTAGAGTGGATTTGAATCAGTGTGTTACAGTATCTGTTACATTTACTGTAGATGATTTTTTTTAATTCCCTTTTTTCCTTTTAAATCTTATTCCAGCTGCCAGATACTGCAGCATGTTAATTGAAGAAGGTGGTTTACAGCACTTATACAACATCAAGGAAAACGTCCAGACTGATCCACATGTCCAAAGGATTGCTATTGCCATCCTAGATAGTTTAGAAAAACACATTATGCGTCATGGGAGACCACCACCGTGTAGAAAACAGCAACAAAATAAACCAAACTGAAAGCTGCAGGTATAGGAGTGTAAAGTATTGTCTCTGTAATAATAATCCCTTCTGATGTGTGTGTAGTTGGAGTAACTTGTAATACAGTGGTCACCATTAAAGTGATTTGCCGATAATTGTGGTACCCAGAGCCATGTATGATAACCTTTGGTGAATGTCAACTTTAATGGCAACTGCATATGCAACTTGTAAAGGGTCACTGCTTGAGCTGGTCATGTCTGTAGGGTTACTGCTGGCTACAGAGAGATGGGACTTGCACAGATCAATATGCACATCTGAAAAGAAGACTTCTAAGAATATCTTGTTTTGTGACTTCCGGGAGAGAAAGTTATTTCATCCCTATGATTGCTGTTCATAACACTGTTTACCAGTTTGGTGTTTTAATAGAACTGTGTATGGTTGTGAGATTCAATGCTTTTACAGATTCAAACAAAAGTACATGCATGCAGGTTTCCATGAGGCTTGTAACTAAGGCGACCAAAACGTCCATCGTCTTACATCCCTTCTAAACACAAATGGGGTCTTCAGCTTCCTTTTCATTTTGCCTGCAAGCTGTGTTATGTTTTCTTTTCCTTACTGCTAGAACAATGCCTTTTTGCAGTTCAGGTCTCCTGAGTCCTCTCTACTCTTAGTAAGGTGAGGGCCAGCATTGCATCAGGGAAATTGGAAACCTGCTCAAGTAAAGCAATAGAAAAGACACAATGCTAAAAGGATGAACTAAGCTTGAGATTTTAAACTTGATAACAATAAGGGGTTTTGTTGTTGCTTGACTGCTTTTGGTTGTGTGTGATCTCTTTTTTTCTTTGGTTTTCGAATACTGATAGGGAAAGAAGAAGGCTCATTAGAACAAAATACTTACTTGCCTTCGCCCAGGATATTTGGTCACCTTATTTATAAAAGACTGATTGCTCTGTAAATATTCTGTCAGTATTGTGCAGTGAATTGAATTTCCATGTCATCACAGTGCAAAATACCACCCAGTGTTCTATGTAAACCCTGTGTCTATTGCATTGTTTTGTGAGTGTGAAATTTTACAAAAAGATGCTTACAACTTACTACTTTCTTGGTTACCTATGGGTTTCAAATGATGTGTTGAATGAAACATATTGCACAGCATACAGATGCCTGATAAAATACAAGTGATGGAAGCAAACTGCATGTCCACTCAAATTCAGTTTAATTTAAGGTATTGGTTTTGTTTATCTGGTTAGTCTCCATATTTCCATGGCAACTGACTGATATTCAGAGACTCTTCTGTAAATATATCGGTAACACAGTTTAAAAAGAAAACTTACATTTGGGAGTTTACCAGCAGGGATGGCTTCTTCATGATGACCATATTTTACTATTTTTAACTCCCTCCCTCTCCCAACTCCTATCCTTCAAATAAAACCAGCACCTCTAATCCTCAGTAATCTAGTTATTGTGTATTTCAGCAACTTGAAAAGGTACTGATCCAGTAATTTAATCAAGGTTGTGTAACTTCTTTTTGTATTAAGGTATAATTCGGCTAACATAATTTTTCTGTGTGTATCTGGGTATATACAGTTTTATTGATTCAGAAAGAAATTAAATTGGTTGTAGCTTTGAATTGTGAAGGTGGTTTAAAAGATGAAAAATGGCCTGTAAGCCTTTTCCTACCACCCTTCTGAGATGTCTGCTATGATGACAACTCTCCTTACAGAACTGTTTTTTTCCTCGTAACAGGAGACCTCATTGAAACCTTTTAATTAAAACTGGGGGGGGAATACATGCAGCACAAAATGAATGTGATACTGCATCAGTCCAGATGGTGAAGGTGTCACTTCATGAAGTTTTGCAACCAGCAAGCACAGAGATTGTAAATGATTTTCCATTCACTTCTTTTGTTCCCACATGCTTCAGGCAAACGGTGAGCAGAATTCTTTTAAGCTGAAAATTATAGATGCCTACTAGGTATAAATCCACTGAATTTACTTGCATGTGTTAGTTACAGAAAGGTCTCTTCACATTCCTGTGCAGCTTCAGGAGTTCCTAACAGGGGAGAATAATTTTGGAAGCAACTTTTAAACTCTTGTATTTTACCTGTGGCATTTGCTATCTTTTTTTACGAAGGATGAGGATCCTGACTCTGCTTTACCTTTGCAGATCTTGACATAGGAAATTTGTACATTTATAATCTGGTAAGGTTACCTCACCCACAGAATTGTTAACTTTTTTGTTTCCACATTATCATAGCATGAAGTGATGGCCAGTTCCAATGTGGTAAGTTGCATTTGGTAAGTATATTTTGATACCCTATGAAGTATTTACTAAAAATACTTTAACTATACTAATTCACTTTTGCTTGAAAGCCCCACTCTAGGGAAGTAAGAAGTTGTACAGCTAAATTCTGTGGTACATCTCAGTGCTGGAGAACCTCTAAGCAGAGGGAGAAAATAACTTTAGCTTTGAGTCAGACAAGAGAGGAAAACAGGTAGTGGGAGAGAGGTGACACGCAGCCATATACACATGCACATACAGCCCTTGCATTTTCTCAAGCACTGATACCAAAGAAATTTAAATTCAGTTGGCTGGAGTGGTAGCTTGGTAGTTTGCACTATTCCTCACAGATCTGGGGGAACACACTGTTGCTCTGTGTTAATACTGCATGTTCTGGGTAGTTGGAAGAGCACTGATAATGGGAAGCAAGCTTAGAAAGTTGGTTTTTTTTTTCTTTGTAAGTTGACTTTCTCTTGAGTGATTTTTTTTTTTCTTATCTCTTTCCTATCAGTGTTTAGATTCAACATGTTTTCTGCCTATTTTAATTCACTTTTGGTGAGCCAAGCTTCTCTGTACTCCTTACTTGACATCTATTTGAGAGCTGTAGCTACTAACTTTAAGAAAATCAGTTGTACAAAGTTAAATCTTTATTTGTGAATTCTTGCAGCAAAATGATCCAGTGGAGTATTCAGAAATTAAGTCCAAGGCACGGAGTTAAGTACACAGAATACAGTCATAAAAACAATCCCAAGAAATAAGTGGGTCCTCTTCTGTCCTCCTTTACCTTCAAACAGCCAAGGGGAAGCTAGGAAGCATTATTTGCCAATAAAGCAAGGTGGTCGTTTCTCCCTGAAGGCAGCCATCCCTTCCTGACGGTCTCTTGTGGGAATATTCTACATTAAAGAGAACAAAAAAAAGGTATGGTTTTCATTGACAAGTCTGATGTGTTTAAACACCAATCCCACCTTCCATGTTTTGCAATTAGGAAAAGAAAAAAGAGACTGAGTTGTAGTGTTAATCAAAAGCAAAGGATCTAGACAAAGACCAAGAAACTATATAGGAAAACAGCTTTAGATTCGGCCATTAGTGTTCCTTTTATAGAAAGGAAAATACAAGAGGATTCTGTGAATACCTGGCTTTAGAAAAGGTACAGATGTTCCTTTCAGGAATATATTCTGAACGTAGCCTACCTGGGCATAACACATCCCCTCAATAGCCATCCCTGATGCAATGTCAACCTGAGGATGAGAGGGAAGGAGTGAGATTTGTCTGAAGTACAGCCCTCAAAACTTCATAGCCCTCAAATCAATAAATGTTCACTTGCAATGAGTGACCTTTGCTCCTGTATTAGAACTACAGCATCTGTAGGAAAATCCTGATGTATTAATTTTGTCTTTAAAGAAAATCTTTCAAACCCCTGAAATGGTTTTAAATGCCTTGTCTAAACAAGAATTATAACTCATCTGCTCAAAACATCTTTACTGTAGTAATTTATAAGAGCTGCCTGTTTCATTTACCTCAGTATTTAAAAAAAAAACTTACCTCCATTCCTCTGTTTATTGCCAGTTTTCCCATTTTCACAGCAAATGGAGCCTTTATTAAAAAGAAACAAACACAACAAAACCAAACCAGATCAGTTCATAATAGTGTAGTTGTTACATCATTACCCTAGCTCCAAATGACCCTTTAGTCTATAGAAATGTACAGTAAGTTAATAAGTATTTGGTGTTAGCTACAGTTAATAGATGTACACGGTGCAAGGCTTCAGTGTGTCCTGCAGGTCTGCATAACTACAACTGTCCTGTGGGTTAAGCAGCTGGATATTATCACTTGCTCTTACAAAAAAAGGACAGAGTTAAGAGACTTAACATCAGGAACCAAGATTTCAGTATTTCATGGAAAGAAATATCTATTGTTTATTTGCTCTTTCTTAAGGGAAGCAGAAATGCCTTCTTTACTTTGACCACATGAACAATACACTTACCTGAGGAAGGATTTCTTTTGCCAAAGTTAATGCTCTCTGGTAAGCTGCATCTCCCTCACTGTTTTGTGGCACTGTGTGATTTACTAACCCCATTGAGAAGGCTTGTTGTCCATCAATCTGTCTACCAGTGAAAATGAGTTCCTTTGCAAGACCTATTCCAACACATCTGGGCAGGCGCTGGGTTCCACCTTATGAAAACAGCAAAAACACCAGTTTCTATTGAGAAATGCCCCCCCAAAATGATAGTATTTTGTGTCCTAGTATAACAAGGAGGTTTGAAAAGTAAAGGGATCGAGTGTTTCTTTAATAACTATTAGCTGAATGTCGGTATTTTGCAAGGCAGCTGAAAGGCTTCAGCATTCTTTTGAGTATTCTGATGAACGTAAGATATTGTTAAAGGGACTGTCCTAAATTCATAGCAAGTCTGAGACAGAGCTTAGAACAGAACTCTTGATTCATAGATTTCTTGGATCACTCTTAAGATTCTACTTCTAATTTACATTCAAAACACTTCAAATGTTCCAATAACAAAGTATGTACTGTGCAGCTGAGAAAGTAGGAGACTGAAGATTTAATGAAGGTTACCTGCTCCAGGAAGAAGCCCTCTTGTGGTCTCAATAAGGCCCATTTTAGCTGATGAAGCTAATAAAAAAAAATAAAAGTAGGATTTTGATTTTGATCTGTGTAACTACAGTTTTCCAATATTGAACTGATAAATAAAACTACAAATTGTCAATACTGATCAGGAACTCTCATTTCCCCAGCTACCCAGAAAGTCTGAACACTACAGTACATCTCAAGTCAGATGAGGGATGTGTAGTGTGGCTACTTACCACAGTGTAGCAATTTTATCTAGAAAAATGAACCGATTAGATGAAATGTAATGGATGGAAGAATGGAAACAGAAGAAGGAAGTCTTCCAGTCCAAACTGCTTAAAAGTAGGGAAAGTTAGATCTAGCCAGAGCACTGATCCAATATTACATAACCACTTAATTCTACCAATAAATCATTTTCTGAAGGACTCCTAATCTTGTCTGAAAATAGACTTTAAGCAAGGAAACTGCTTTCCCAATAGTAAATAAATGTCACAATTTCTGGAAAAAAATCTCATTTCCTGAACTCTGTAAGTTCCTCTCTGTGCCTACTGGATTCCATTAATGCATGTAAGTTTTCTTTAAAATACAGTCCCCAATTACAAGAAGAATCCTATACTAAGCAACACACAAACCTGCTACTCGAAGGTCACAAGCTAACGCCAGTTCTAGTCCACCACCCAACGCGTAGCCATCTATTGCAGCAATTGTGGGTACAGGCAGGGCAGCTAGAAGACAACACAGATTATAGTTTTGTTCCAGAAGTTCTATTCCACTCACTTCTGGAATTTAGCTTAAATTCTAAAGCTTTTAGCAGTTCTCAAAGTCAAAATTGCTTAAGAATTCATTTTCTTCTTCCACAAATTTTCGGACTGTCTCTAAGAATAGCAACTTTCTCTTTGCACTTCTCCCTTCTTTGTAAGAAGAATGCAAAACATTCTTCTTGCATGCAAAGAAGCATGCCAATACAAAGTACTGCAACACAAAACAAGGATGAATTGCCTACTTGCAAATTTATGATGTGAATATCCAGCTGCTGCAGTTAAACAAAGACACCATCCCTAGTCACTGTGACAAGGATTAGCTTTTCTGGTGCCTTTGCTAGCTCAGGCTCCTGAACTTGGTAGACACTATTATTGTAGTTGAGGAACCTGAGGTACCTGGAAATTAGTTGCTTGATAAAATATGTTTTTAAATACCCAGGGAGCTGGAAGTAGACTTCAGACATGTGCCAGTTCTATGCCCTCTAAATGCTTCTGTGGTTTGTGAGGGTCATTCTCTCTACGTTGTTGTTTGCTTTTTAATTATTGCAGTTCTGATTTGTATTTTAGTTAGATTTCACTTTGGCATCCCTCTCTAGTAAGAGCAGAATAATTCATAAATAGGAGAAGAAAATCAATTTTAGAAGTCCATATTTCGTTTGCAAATGAAAAGGGAGGTGGAGGGTGGGAGTTGTAGGTACAAACCCCCTGACATTCAACAAATCCATTTAGCAAATCCATTCACAGATCCAAATCGATATTCTTAGGTCATTGCCATATCCTGAGTGCTTCTGAATATGTATTGAAATTGGGACAACCAGCAGAGGCCAGTTTGTCTAGCAGTCTCCCAAAGAATACAATGAGCTCTACATAGAATGCTGTAATAGCAAGTATGTACTATATACGTGTGTGTGCTACTCTTTGTCATGAAAAAGGCTGTATTGAAAAGCATCTCATCCTTGAGGTGGCAGCAGGAGAGTTGGTATTTAATTCTAGTCAGATCTTTGTTTCAGGCATAAGCTGGAGCCATTTGAGAAGCTACCTGTTAATGGATAACCTGCTGGGGCTAGAATCCTTCCCCTCCTGAACCATTTCTAAATGTCTCAGTACAGGCAGTCTAGGACAGATTTCCCAACTGAGATAATTTACCTATTTCATCCATGAGATTTCTCAGCCTTTTAACAAAACGTCCAACTTCTTCATCATCCATCTGTGCACGTTCCTTTAAGTCTGCACCTAAACAGAGGAGAAAAAGGTTAGTACAGTGTTCTGGTTAAGTAGGTCAGCAGAAATTAAGAGTGAGGATATTTGAGCTTGAGCAGTAGCTAGGTGCTCCTCTGTACCCTTCAAAGCAATTTCACAGAGGAGCACTAATCGATGTATGTAAGGGTGATAATCCATAAAACTGTAAAACAAGGACTCCAGTACTAGAGGCCTCTGTGCTTGAAGAGGGTTATGAAAAGAAAACAAGCAGTAGTACAGCCTGTGCAGCTCACTCTATAACACAAATTTTCATCACCGGAGAGGAAGACAGACAAAAGAGAGAATAATGTGTTTATTGTTTACTACACAGAAGCCAGCCCATTTTTATTTTAGCATGTGTTTCCAACTGCTTTTCTGCACAATCTGATCAGTGCACAGCCCTAAGAGCCAACAAATTTTTTAACAATAGTAAAGGCTCTGCAAACTTACCAGCACAAAATACACCTTTCACTTCACTCTTGAACACCACCACACGAACCTTCTCATCAAAGCGGAGTTGTTCCAGAATGCTGAACAGCTAAGAGTGAGGGAGTACAAACAAGAAAGGAAAAACTTTAAGCATATGGATGTAGCTAAATTATAGCTAGCTTCTAAGCTATGATAAAAGTTTTGGGTTTTTTTTTTTTCCCCCTGCAGGTGCCAGGAATTTCCTGGAAATCATATATGTGGAGCCAGCAGGATCCTTTCATGACAACCTCCGAGCGATGTTTCCCCATTTCATTTTTTTCTTCCATTCAGAGATGAACCTTTGCTGTACCTTAAACTGTGCAGACATGAGCCAGACTTTCTCCAGAATGTATCAACCTTGAACAGATCATCTGCTAAGGTCTGACAGTAAGTATGTTTTTGTTGTAATTATGCAAGTGAGGATATTAACTTTCATCCAAGTTAGCTAACTTAAGTAACTCCAAGATCTTGTCCAGTCTGCATCTGAAGTTACTGTAGTACAAACATACCATGATCTCTTTTTCTTCAGGCTAACCTGCCTTGCCCCAATGCAGTCTCCCACAGACCTTCAGCAAGAGATTAAGGTTTTGTTTCAGATTTCATACAACTGTTCTTATTGCACTTAGTTATTGATCATGATTTCAAACATGTTTACAGGCCAGGCCCATACTCACTTCATTTACAAATACTTTTCCCAATGAATTTCTCGCGTGGGGTCGGTTCATTAGGATTTCAGCAATACCTTAGTAATAGGAGACAATTTCAGTTACACTTCATTTAATTCTCTGACAGTAATTCAACTGGGAACAATATCTGCGTATGCTGCATCTTCTCTTTCCTGAAAATGCATATAAAGTATATTCGAAAATAATCAGTTGTTTTCAAAGTGGAGGTGGTAGATAGACCATGTCTATGAAACCCAGGTAGCTGCACAACTGTAAAATTCAGTGGCACTGCAAATAATATAAATAAGCAGACTTTGAAAAAACCAACATGACATCTACAAATATATGTTTTAGAATCACTGCAGGAATGAAAAATAATCCCAAACCCAAATGATCCAGGTTAGGTTTCTGTTTTGAATGTTACTTAATTTAGTTTTTATTGTGCAGTTGTACTGTGTTCAAGCATATTCCATAATGAAGAATACCATCCTCTTGGGATTACTGTTTGCATGAGAACAGCACAATCTGGTCACTCTTAGTTCATGTTCCAGAACTGTTGTGAAATTGCAGCTCCATTTAATTAAAAGTTAAAAAGCTCATCAGTTGAAAGGACTTCACTCAAAGTTCCTAAGTCCAAGCAGAAAAATAAGACTGCAACACCCAAGTACTTCTCTTTTGCATTTGTTTTGTAAATTATTACCCAATGGTTTCTTTGTGCTTTGGAAAGAAAAAACATCTCTCTTGTT
Organism: Bucco capensis; assembly: GCA_013396975.1. Lineage (NCBI taxonomy): Eukaryota > Metazoa > Chordata > Aves > Piciformes > Bucconidae > Bucco > Bucco capensis. The sequence continues at coordinate 2,942,186 of VWZO01000732.1, forward strand.
TCCTTGGCTGGACTTCTACCCACTTCCTAGGCTTTAACATTTTAAGGTGCTGTTGTTCTTCTGTCCTGCTAGAAGGTCTCTGTCTGCCAGTGGCCAGTTAAGTGTCACATAGGAACAAAGACATAGGTGACAGTGGACACAAGAAAGCAATGGAAAAACCACCAATCTGGTGACTTCTTTCATGTACATGTAACTAGTAAAACTACCAAGAACTGTTACAAGCTCTTGCAGTAGTTACCAGAAAGTAATACCATCGGCAATCTGAACCAAAACTCAAATAGCTTAGTGACTCACATAAATAGGTACAGACATGCCCTGGTCCTATTCTACTATTAGCACTGTATTTACATTGGATTTTTCTGACACCAGTATGCAAACTAGAAGTGCTTGTTCTGAGAACTCATGTATACAGAACTTTAAAAGGGAAAAAAAAAAAAAAANGGACCTCTCGGGAGCGCCGGGGCCTAATCCCGGCCCGCCGCGGTCCCCGCGACCCCGGTTCGCGGGCGGGGGCCGCCGCACTCACCGCTGCAATCCCCGCCGGCCAAGCCCACCAGCACCTCCGCGCCCCGCCGCGGGGCGGCGGCGGGGGGCCCTCCACAACTCCAGCGCAGCAGCTCCCGCCCCGCCCGCCCCAGCCGCATCATGGCGCCGCTCCCGAGGGGCCGACCCTGAGGAGCCGGCCAGCGGGGCGCTGCGCCTTTAAGAAAGGGGAGGGGCTAGGGGTGTGTGTCTTACCTCCCGTGCGCTCACCCTCCCCCTTCGCTCAGCTGTCGCGCGCTTATTCCTCGCGCGGAGGTGACTCAGCGGCGTCTCGGCCGGAGGGAAGCAGCAGCAGCAGCAGCAGCAGCAGCAGCAGGAGGTGGTGCGCAGGCGCCCGCCATCGCCGTCATGCCGCACCGGGTGTTCGTGGTGGGCGTTGGTATGACCAAGGTACGGGGCTGTCAGCTTCCCCGGCACCGCCTGTGCGCTGAGGCCGTGCAGGAGGGCACAGCGACGCTTGGAGCCATTCAGTGTGGCAGGGTCGGCCCGAGTGGGTCTNCAGTGGCCAGTTAAGTGTCACATAGGAACAAAGACATAGGTGACAGTGGACACAAGAAAGCAATGGAAAAACCACCAATCTGGTGACTTCTTTCATGTACATGTAACTAGTAAAACTACCAAGAACTGTTACAAGCTCTTGCAGTAGTTACCAGAAAGTAATACCATCGGCAATCTGAACCAAAACTCAAATAGCTTAGTGACTCACATAAATAGGTACAGACATGCCCTGGTCCTATTCTACTATTAGCACTGTATTTACATTGGATTTTTCTGACACCAGTATGCAAACTAGAAGTGCTTGTTCTGAGAACTCATGTATACAGAACTTTAAAAGGGAAAAAAAAAAAAAAAGTGTAGGTCTCTACCTATCTATTTGGCAGCTGTGCTCTTTGGAGAAGTTTCAAGGCATAACTTGAAGAAAAGTGACTGTAAGATATGGGCTCTGCCAGGCAGCCAGTCACCTTTTGAGCTACGAGGGCGTTTGAGCAAGGGCCAGTTCGGCCACCCCAGGACCCCTGTCCTGTGGGGATGTGAGGGCAGCGCCGCAGGGACAGCTCGAGCGTTCCCAGGGGCCTGGCTGAGAGACAGCGAGCCCTGGCCGAGCCGCGGTGCCGGGACGGGCTGGGCACGCTCACGATCCTACCGACCTCCAGCCGGGAGCTGGTGTGTTTTCACCAGGGACTAATAAAACCAAATAGAACAGAATACCCCCGCCCTGCAGAACCAGAAAACCNGTGCGCAGGCGCCCGCCATCGCCGTCATGCCGCACCGGGTGTTCGTGGTGGGCGTTGGTATGACCAAGGTACGGGGCTGTCAGCTTCCCCGGCACCGCCTGTGCGCTGAGGCCGTGCAGGAGGGCACAGCGACGCTTGGAGCCATTCAGTGTGGCAGGGTCGGCCCGAGTGGGTCTCGCCTCTGAGGCGCTTCTGAGGTGGCTCCCCTACTAGTGGCTGAGGACGGCGCGGGGGGAGCCGTGCGCTGCTTCCTCATGGGGGCCTAAGGCACCTCATCAAATCCAGTTGCAGAGAGGAGCGGTGTGCGGTGGGTGCCAGCTGGGGCCTACGGGTCAGGTCTGGCCGATAGCGGCTCCGCGCAAAGTTCACCTTTGGTTGGTGTGTCCGGGAGGACGGACCCACCGGCCAAGGCAAACGCTTTGAAGTCCCCTTAAGGAGGTCGATATAACAGATCTGTAACAGGCTCCCCACTCCGTGTCACTGTAGCCGGGGGTCAAGGGCTAGTCCCCTTCGCTCTGGAGGGCGGGAAGCCGGCAGGCTCAGAGAGAACCGGCGGCAGCAGCAGACCAGGTGCCCTTCTCATACTCCTGGTGCGTTTCTGTACCTGGTCATTCGGTCGCCAGCACAGAATTCACACAGCATGGCATATTTTGAGAGGAGTAAAAGCTAAACGAACCTGTTTCATCTCGGCGGATGAATCTTAAGGCAACGTTGATATTTGCCAGAGTAGTCACAACCCCCCCTCTCCGCTTTTTAAATAATGGGGATTTTTTGTGGCTCTATTGAAATAAAAGGTAAAAGGCTTCTTTCTTTTAGTTATGCTTATTGAACTGGATCACAGAACATAGTTTTAAAAATTACTGGGACTCAAATTCATTTGTGATATGCTCAAGGAAGGAACCCCTTCCTTGTGGAAAGGACAACTAAAATTGTCAGACACCATATTGCATCTTAAGCATTTTATTACAAAGTCTTTCAGGATTGTATCAATTTTTTTTAAATCTTAATGGTCGGGTTGCCATAGGGTTTAATTGGGGATGTCCCTGCCCCCTGCAGGGGGGTTGGACTAGATGACCTCCAGAGGTCCCTTCCAACCCAAACCATTCTGTGATTCTGTACTTAAGCAAAAAATTGATATACCTTCTCAAAACAACAACCCGTGTTTCTTGTGTGTGCAATTGTCAGTTCATAGTTCCACAGACTTACCTTTCATTTTTCAGAAGGGAATAATTTGAGTTACCAGTTTAGTGTGATTTGAGAAATTGTCAATACTCTTTTCCCCACTTTGTTAGTCCAAGTTACATCAGTTGCTCTTACAGACTATGAATGATCAATTCACTGACTGATTTTTTTGTATGACCTTCAGTATGAAGGTTGTCTGCCTAAATTAAGGAAAGGAGGCACAATAGAAAGTAAAGCTAGGTGTTGACAAAAACTGGAGTTGGGGACGTAAACATACAGGAATAGTAAATTAACTTCTATATGCTAACAGTGAAAGTCAAATAATTTGTGGAACTGAACTACAAGTAGTTACAATGAGGATGTTTTTAGCAGTGACACTTTTTGTTAATGATGTGAAAGTGCAAAACACATGTAATTTTTGGTGGTCTCTAGTGAATCATGCTACAAAGATAACAGAAGTATCACCTGTGCTCCAGTGACAAGGGGTAAGGTACTGTGTAACAAAGTGGAATAAACTTGGGAGAGGGAGGCTTGTGTAGAATAAAGTTCCATACAAAGAGCAAGTGTTTTGTTGTTAGAAATAGGAGTATAACGAAATAAAGTGGAAGAGAAGTACTCATCAAAGGCTTAGTGAAGATTATGTCATGTGTTGCAGTGAATCAGTGAAGATGACAGTGATTCTCTGTGCCACCCACATGCTTAGGACAGGGTTGTTGTCCATGTCTATACAAGTCATGATCTTCTTTAAGACTGAGCAAAAATGGTCCTGAACTTCCATAAAATTGCACTATTTTCAGTGTTTAGCCACCACAGAATCTAGCAGTAGCACTTGGGAATTGTGCAGACTTTGTGAATACTCTTTTAGGTCAATGACATTGTTTGCGTTATTTAAACTGGCTGCTCACAAAGTTGTGTCTAAGTTAAACACCATGTTTTTAAATATACCAATTTGAGCAAAAGATGTATTCAATCTCACTGTAATTGCCTTTGTTGGTTTTTTTTCCTTTTTTTTTCTTGTCAGTTCTCAAAGCCTCAAGAGAACAGTGCTGATTATCCTGACTTAGCTAAGGAGGCAGGTAATGTAGTAACAAAGCATTTAGTTTGATTGCTGGCACTTATTTTAAATCTTACAGTTAATCTTTTTATACATATGAGGGGGACAGCCACTGTTCAGTGAACAGATACATATAAAAAGTAAATCTAAAAACTGATAAAAAAGAACACTTTCACAAAATCTGTGACTGACCTGTTCAACTCACTGCCTTCCAGTGCTGAAATCAGAAGAGTATCTTAAAATTGAATTGGACACTTAAATAATTTCATGCCTATCTATATTATTCAAACATACCGTAACTGAGACAGTCAAACTTTGTGTATGGCATGAACCCTGAATTGTTTGCAATAAATTTTCTGATGAAGGAGCTTGTTCAGAACTGAAAATGCTGCAAAATTGTCCTTGCAAGAATTAAGATGCAAGACTACATTAACCATTCATAACACGTAATAAGGAATTTTTACAGCTTGCTTTCCTGTTTATGAATGCATGAATTATGCATACTGCTCTAGGTTTGTAGCTTTGCTCGTTATAGTTGTAAGAGAAGCTTTTTCCCCCCCTCCCCCTTCAGTTTTTAAACTTTTTTATAACTTTTAAACTTTTTTTAGGCCAAAAGGCTTTAGCTGATGCTGGGATTCCTTATTCAGCAGTGAAGCAGGCATGTGTGGGTTATGTTTATGGTAAGTAATGTTGTTTGATCGGGATGTGACATCTGTAACCCTTGCACATCTGTGTGGATAAAGTATTGAGGTTATAGCAAGTAGCTCTTTCAGCAAGATCAGGTGGTATATTATTCATGTAGTGCAAAACTTATGTATTATAAGGTTTATGGCAATAGACTTGAAATGCTCTTATTCTTTTTGTGATGCTGTGTGTACACTAGAATGGATATGCTTGTTTATCCATTGCTCTTGAGTTGAGCACTCTTGCTAGGGTGTTTTGGGAATCAAAGACATACTGAGTCCTTGTAGTTTCAGCTCAAGAGCACATAAAAGATACCTGCTTGGACTGTAAGTCATAAATAAGATCTACTCTGTGAGAGGTTCAGAACTATGTTAATCCTATGGACATATATAGAAACATAACCATGGTTTAAGGTACTGTATAACATTACTGAGAGTACATACATTAGTATGGCTCCAGAATAATGCTTCACAGCAGATGCAAAGAAACCTGAGTTGTTCATGTACCAGCACAGTGCTGCCCTGTCTTTGTTACCAGCAGAACCCTTATGATGGTTTAACCTCAACTGGCAGCTAAGCCCCACACATCCACTCACTCACTTCCACCCAGTGGGATCGGGAGAGAACTGGAAGGCTAAAAGTGAGAAAACTTGTAGGTTGAGATAAAGACAGTTTAAAAGGGAAAGCAAAAACTGTGTGCAAGCAAATCAAACCAAGGAATTAATTCCCCACTTCCCATTATCAGACAGGTGTTCAGCCATCCCTAGGAAAGCAGAGCTCCATCACATGTAGCACTTACTTGGGAAGACAAACACTGTCACTCCAAACATCTCTTCCTTCCTTCTTCACCCAGATTTTTATTGCTGAGCATAATATCACATGAGCTGGAATACCCCTTTGGTCAGTTGGGGTGAGCTGTCATGGCTTTGCCTTGTCTTAACTTCCTGTACACCCCGAGCCTGCTTGCTGGCAGGGTGAGGTGAGGAGCAGGAAAAACCTTGACTCAGTGTAAGCACTGCTCAGCATAAATTAAAACATCCCTGAATTATCAACACTGTTTCCAGCACAAATCCAAAACACAGCCCTATACCAGCTACTAGGAAGAAAATCAATTCTATCCCAGCTAAAACCAACACAACCATCAGATTTCTAGCAGATGCTCTTAAAAAAGCTTTTAACTTTCAGTTGCTGCCTATTTGTAGTGAGAGGAGATGGAGTTAAATGACTGGTTTGAATCTCTTCTTGTCACTCCAGTTCACAGGAGCCTGATGTATTTCTCAAAGCAGTTCAGATCAGATATGGGAAACTTTGTTTCCATTCCAAAGAGTTTTCCATTTACTTTCTTCCTGTTTCTCTATTATTATTGCACCTGAAGTAGGGTCAGTCAGCTGTGATACCTGTAGCAGCTTCCAAGCCACACCTCTAAGACGTTTCTGTCCAGTCCAGTCACCTTCCATTGATTCATGGCCTGTTTTCACAAAAGCAGGACAAACTTCTTTTAAAATCTGATTATTTTCATTTTGTTTTTAAGGTTCTTGTACTGTGGATGCTTGAGAGACATACTAAAGGAAACAGTGGAAAGTTCAGGTTTACAGTTTAAGTGGTAGCATTGCAGATAGATACATGGTGGCATTTCCTTTTGCTACTAAAGTTTGAGTATGTATGTGTATTTTACTGTGTGTCTCTGCATAAAGGTGATTCAACCTCTGGACAACGGGCTGTCTATCATGGTTTGGGTTTAACTGGCATTCCTATCGTTAATGTTAACAACAACTGTGCTACTGGATCAACTGCTTTGTTCATGGCCAAACAACTAGTTGAAGGAGGTGAGTTGTTTTGCTCTAGGGCTGGGTAATACATATTCTCTCTTTCTATAAATACAGCTTGAATGACAAATGGAACTAGTGAATGTGTCAGTACTCTTGAGTTGTAGATGTCCTTTCCTCACAGGCAAAATTGTGTTTTCTCTCTCACTCAGCTGAAAAGGTTGGTCAGTTGTATATACAAATATAAGACCAAGCACCTAAAAGAGTAAGACTACCATTGTGAACTAGAGCATTGTGTATACACCTAAGAGACTGTCTGTGATGCAGTAAGATGGTGTATATGGACATAATTGTCCTTTCCTATGTCGTAAGCTGTATGAACCTAGTAAGTAGTCAGCTAGATAAGTATATTCTGGAAGAATTGTTTGGAGTAGTGCAGGCCAAGTTGCATTATAGTACTGCAAGGCACTATACTCTGCAGGATGAGGAGGAGAGAAGAATCTCCTTAAAAAACTTAAGGTCTGTGTTTTTTTGTTTGTTTTTTTGTTTGTTTTTTTTAACTTGAAGTTAACACAAGTGTTTGACTAATATATTTTTTTGGAAGGGGGAGAAGAGAGCAGCACCTTGTGACAAACAAGGCTTTGAAGTGACAGATGAGTGTTTCCTTCTGTTTCTGAAGTTTCTTTGTGGAGTTTGATTGTTTCTTTCACTTAAGTACTGATATTTCTTTAATGAAAACTGCAGTAACATTCTGTATGATTATTCTAGTATTTGTAGTAGAGACGTAAGTGCTTGGTCATCTAACATAATTGGTATCAAACAGTTTAAAAATAAACCCAAATCCTGTAGAGAGATCTCATTCTTCAGTATTAGTATGTTTGTATCAGTACTATTCCTACCCCAATTTGACTCCCTTTCAAAAATGAAGAAAGGAGAAAGAGCAGCTGGTAGGTGTTTATGTATATTTCCTGTGATTGAATAGTTGTTAGTACATAATGTCATTTATAATTACATAATGTTTTAAATAGCTACACATTTTATTTTAAGGTTTGGCAGATTGTATTTTGGCACTTGGCTTTGAGAAGATGGCAAAAGGATCCCTTTCTACAGGTGTAAGTGTTCAGAACACTGTAAATGTTTCATTTTAGGTGAAATACACCTCCTCATTCTCTGAGGCATAGAATCATAAATTCATTCTCTCACCAGATGTTGCTGTAGATGATTATAAAATTATTTTTTTTAAAATCTGTGTAAATGTTTAATGAGTTTTATGATGCTGATTGCAGCTATGGTATAAAAATACTGTATGGACTGTTTTAGAATTAATTTTATGTAATAGGTTATTCTTCTAGTATTTTGCTATGAATGTGTTAAAGGCAGGGTTAATAGGGAGTAATGGAAATACCAACTAGAGTACTGAAGTATTGAGCAATTGAAGTGTATTTCTCAAAATGACACAGGAAATCAAAGAAAGAATCTCAGTTGTTTAACTACTGAACTGTCAAATTTAATAGTATATGCAGAGGTTTGGGTGATATATGTTAAATTTAACAACTGATTGAAATGAGTAACAGTTATATGTAACATGGTTTATGGTATTTCATCTAAGCTTCATTGAAAATAGTAATACATTATACATTTTGTAACTTGGAACTATATTAGCTACAGGATTTTAACCTGAGGTGAAAAATTCCTGAAGTCCTCTGCTGAAAATAGAAATCACATAGGGAGTGGTCCTGGCCTTGAATCAGTGCAGTAATTATAATGTTAAGCATTTTCTGCTCATTTACTCATATAGTTGGGAAATTATGAATACTTTAAACCATGTTTAAATACTGTCCAGTGGAATTGTTAAAATATCAGAAAAAGCTCTGTTTTGCTTGAAAGGGAGGCTATAAAGAAAAGGAAATGATCACTTGCTTTATAAGTATTTTTCTTCTTTTTAGTTTTCAGACAGAACTAGTCCAATAGACAAACATATGAAAGTTATGATAAAAAAATACGGCTTAGCAAATGCTCCAGTAGCACCTCAGATGTTTGCAAATGCTGGCAAAGAACTTATGGAGAAATATGGTATGTTAAATTCCATTTCTTCATTGTCCTCTTTTAATGAAGTGATTGTAAAACGTAAGTATTAGGATTTATTGTTTTTTTTAAAATGATAGCAGTCAGTGTCCTTTCTTTTACCCAAGTACTACAACTGCGACATCTACAGTTAGCACATACTGAATATATTTGGATAAAGAGTTATCTACAGAAATGTTATGATGTGTAGGCAAACAAAACCATCAGGAAGAAAAATTAAGGCTGTGATACAGTGTCTGCTAATCATGTTAATGGTATGGTTTGTGTTTCTGTAAGGTTTGGGTGATAAGGTTGCCTAACTTCCTGCATGTCTTCCTTGTGTCTTAGGATGGGTAGATAGGCTTGGGACTGAATTGTTTGACAAAATCCTTCTGTTATTTGATTCAGTATATAGTATTAGGCTGCCTTCACTGCCATTTGTTACCCCCTCAGCAGACAAAGGAATTATCCCCAAGCTAACAGGCTGGCCTGTTGAGTATCTTTTATTTGCACTTAGTTTTAGACTAGTATATGGAAAAATTTTAGACTTAGACTGAAATATTTCACTGCATCTGTTTTGTACTGATAGGAAAATGAGTATTCATGTTTCAGTAATATAAAATGCACTTATTGTCTATATTTTTGTATTAGTAAGCATTAAATATCCAAGCAGGATGTTCTTTAGTCTTCATCTAATGTTTAGACCTACGTTGAGTTCTGAGGAAAGCCTTGATAACAGTAAGCCTCTTGTAAAGATGCTTGTAAAAGTCAATATTTAAAATGACACAATATTTAAAATGCTATATTAGCACTCCTTGGGTAAACAGTGTATTTCAACATAGCTTTTTTTTCCCCCTTCCAGGGACAAATCCAAAATACTTTGCAAAAATTGCATGGAAGAACCATAGCCATGCAACTAACAACCCGTGAGTAACATCCTCTACCTCTATAGTGAACATACCTTGCTGTTAAAGAAACTTGTGCAAAACTGAGTATTACTTTTAGAAACACTTTGCAGAATATATTCTTTATTATGGGATGAGAATCAAACCCAGCATAAATTCTGTATCCAGTGCCTTATACTTTGTAAAAACAGCTCTATAGCTGCTTAATAGTGTGGTGTTAGTATGTCTACTCCTACAGGTTGTACTAAAACTAAGATGGCATCTGTATGTTTTTCTTAGGTATTCCCAGTTCCAGAAGGAGTACACATTAGATGAAATTCTGCAGTCTCGCAAAATTTATGGTTGCTTGACTGTCTTACAGTGTTGGTAAGGAGAGGACTTAGTATTGTGAAATAAATCTTGATGTTAAGACAAATATTGTAGGACACCTGCTTAAATAAATGTCTGTTTGCATAATAATTTACAGATTATTTTGAAGTAAAACTTACTATAAGTAAACCAGATGTGGAATCTCTGTCTTGACCAAGTGCTGTCTGGATACTTGTTCACAATACAGCAAACTGAAGTATGTTTCGTACTTTCAGGCTCTCATGTCATTCTGTATCTCTCACCAATGTGCATCTATTGCTGTTCAGTGTTAATTCTTCTCTTCAGCCTTTCCTATACTCTCTAGAAAGGCTTCTTGTTAACAGTGTTTCTAAATTGAACAACTTTATTGATAATTTCTATTTTGATGTCATACCTTTCAAATGTCTGTTATCAATGTAACCAGAAGGGTTCAGAAAACACTGATGGAATTTACAATTTCAGTGGCATCAGCTAAGAAAGTGGGTTTTCAATTGTCCTTTTTGGGTTTTATTTTATTTGTATTAGAAGGTAATTCTAGGAAAGACTGACATTAATTTGGAATGATGACATTATTACTTTTCTTTCAATCAGTCCAACTTCAAATGGTGCTGCAGCTGCAATTTTGGCTAATGAGGAGTTTGTGAAAAGGCATAAATTGCAGTCAAAAGCTGTTGAAATTCTAGCCCAGGAGATGGTTACTGATTATCCAAGCACATTTGAAGAAAACAGTTGTATCAAGATGGTAGGTTTACAATTCTTTATTCCCTGATACTCCTCAGTGTTTGGATTTAATACCTGCAAGTCCTAATGATACTCTAGACATTTACATGTCAGTAAGCAAAGAAATTATACTTTGTTGAATGTAGAAGTGATTTCATTTGAGCATGTGGAGTAAGCAAAGACTGTAATTGTGGAATAACAGTAAGAAATTTATAAACAGGCTTTCAAAAATCTAGCCTTTAACAAATTACTTAAAGGTTATTTTTTAAACAATTTGAATAGCAAGAAAAATATTTCTTTAATTTTTCTGTTTATAAGAGTAATGACACATAAACCAATTTTATTAATATCTGTGTAATAATGAATCTGAAATAACCTGTTGGGTGGAGTCATGATTACTTGCTTAAGTAGAATGATGGGAAAGACTTAAACTACATAATTTGGATCCCACTGCAGACTGACTAAAATAATTTGGTATAAGTCAAGCTATAGGAATACCCAGTAGTTTCTGCTGCAGTCATGTTCTGCTTCAATTTCAAATGCAATTCTAGTCTAATAGCTAGTAGAAAAATGTAGCATCACAGTCTGAGGATTTGTTTCAAGGCTGTTGGTCCAAGTCATGCAAAGGAGTAATTTGGTGTGTGAGCAAAGTTGAGAAAATAGAGGATATTCCCCAGAAAAGTTTCCATATATCAGCAATGAGACTTTGAATGTATTGTTTCTTTCTATACAATTCATACTGTATGAATATTGAACTCTGTGTTATGTGATGCATTAAAATAAATTAGAATGCCACTTCCTACAGGCTACTTTCACTTAGAGGATGTATAGAAGCACGTTTAAAATCAAGTGTAGCAATGAAATTGCTGTTTCTTTAATGGTATTTTAATGTACAACTTCTTCTTGGTGCAGGTTGGCTATGATATGACTAAAAGAGCTGCAGAAAAATGTTTTGAAAAAGCTGGCCTGAAGCCTACAGATGTTGATGTGATTGAACTTCATGACTGTTTCTCAGTTAATGAGTTCATTACCTATGAAGCTCTGGGACTGTGTCCAGAAGGTAATAGCATCAGTGGAGATCATTGTTTTATTAAAATGGAAGCACTGAAAATATCTTTTCATCTGCTCATGCAATTAGAACTTTGAGTTGTCTACTGGACACATCTGTATTTGAAAGTCTTATTAGCTAACCTCATAAGAGGGAAAAGCAAATTACCACTCTAGTAAAATAAGACCTGCAAGCTCTAGAATTAGTTTAACAAATTAGCATGTAACTGTGTTACAGTGTTTAAAGTGTTAAAAAAATTAAAGTTGGACAACTACATGAAATCATAGGGATAACTTGTGTGGGGATGGCTCTTTTATGCAAACAGAGTAAGGAAATTGAGGAGTCTCATGATCTTTCTCAGTATTACACTCCCTTTTCAGGGCTATATACTATACCTTCTCTAAGATTTTCCTCCATCTTTGCATTTCCTTTTAAGAAGATAAAAATGGAACAAAAATTGCTTATAGTAGGCTTAGCAAGTTACTTATCTTTGATATGGCTTTTAAAAACTCTTGAAACATCTTTGTCTTTGAAAATACAGAGTTGTTGGCAAGTTGTGAGCATAACTATAAAGTCAACTGTATAACAATGCACAATCTGTCCAGATTAGTTTAGTTTAGTTGAGGTGAATGGATTTACAACAGGTTAAAAGTCAAACCATTGAAATTCTCTACTGGAGAGGTTTTTGTCTAATTTCAGATAAATAATGCATTGAACTTTTACTTCAGTATATGATGTTTAAATTCTAAATGCATTTGTGCTTTGCATAAATAATCATTTAATGTAATCTTTCTCTAATTTGTTTACAATTTTGAGAAAATATCATTCTCTATCACTAGGTGGTGCATTGTATTAAGTCTAAGCTTTCTCACTGAAACAGAAGTTCATAGATCTTGAGTAAGACTTATGTGTTTGTAAGTCTTCAAGCATTTGCCTTTGAATGCTTACTTTTTACTTTCTGCTGTGTTTTTAAGGTATCTGCAGTAAAACTGGTAAATATCTGACATTATTTAAATAGGTAGATTAAACTTTGTAGCTTTATTCCTTTAATTGAAGATACAGAAGAATCCTAATGGCACTTGTCTATTTGACCAATAAGTCTTGTGTAAGGTAGTTTGATAGTGCAATTCTCACCATCTTTCAGTCAGTCTGACCTTAAAAGTATGTGAAACTTATCCTGGAATGGTAGATGAATTAGACATAGAGATCAGTGAAAAGGCATAAGCCACATTGTGGATTTAGATGTGCAAGACTAACCTGGTATTCTCATTAAGTTATAAATACAGAAAATGTGGCAGATTTCAACATTAATAATGTAGTCAGAAGAAGTTGGTACAAGAATAAAGGAGTGAGGGACTGATTAAAAGGGAGAACTGTCTACTGAAGGCATGGAAACTAATAGTCTGGAAAGCTAAGTGATGCTATGCATTAGTCAGACTTGTAGGCTTATTTACTATCTTAATGTCTTAATGTAGCTCAGGGTACCATTAACCTTCTTTGTGGCAAGGACTTATGTTTAATTTGGTGTTCACCAGGACCTCCACATCCTGAGTGGTCATAAACTAGAACTAACTCCTCTTTTATGAAAACGTAATTGTCACTGCAGCTTCATTAATAAAACAATGAACAGCTTCATTATATTGATTATGTCCTAATAGTGTGTATCAACAAAACAGTTCAACAGCAAATTTTAAAGAGCTTTTGTATCAGACACTCTGTCTTTTACTTCTTTTCCATGTTACACTTTGTCCAGTAGCATAAGCAATTTTCATTAATGTAGTTTGGCTAATTTCAGTCTGCTAGTTTTAAAATCTATAGTGTAGTATTACCTAGGGTTTGACTGATGTCTTTTGTAAGTGACAACAGAATTACTTAAAAACCAAAAAAGGAACATTTTTCTTTTCTAAATACTGTTTTATAGGAAAAGCATGTGATCTGATTGACAGAGGAGACAATACTTACGGAGGAAAATGGGTTATTAATCCTAGTGGTGGCTTGATTTCAAAGGGACATCCACTTGGTGCTACAGGTATGCAAAACCATTTAATTTAGTCATGCCAGTTAGATACAAGATACAGCTCTTGAGCAGGCAGATGCTCCCTACTTGTATTTGTGTGTGTGAAATATGAGGGCTTTGTAAGAGTCTAAGGCAGCTCTGGAGTTAATTCTCATTTCCAACTAATGGAAGTATTAGGGCAGGTTGACCAAGTAGGGTTACTCAAACTAAAGGCTCCGAGTGTGAATTGCATCATTAGCACTTACTTAATTTTATGGTGCTTTTTTTCCTGTTGTTATTAAAGCAACCTGCCAAACAGCTTAAATTTTTTTCTAAATAGTTGCTCAATAGTACACTTCTGCTGAATATAGCTTGACTCACTCTTTTCATATGTTGTCATCCTTTAAAACTAATATTTTGGAGATTTTTACTGCGTCTGAAGAGCTTTTACCCTTGTTAGCTGCAATAAAAGGTATTTCTGTTAAGCCTTGGATGTCAAAATATTTATCTGGTGTTTACAACAGAAGCTCAGTTTCTCAGCAACACAGGTTTTCTTTTCTTGTTTGTTTGTTTTCTTTCAACTGCTACACTTGCTTCCAAACGAGATGGCTCTTGGATAAAATGTGTTAGGATTTGTGAATATAATTCACCTTCCTTGTTTGGAAATGAGAAGTTGTCAGAAAACTAGAGAATAGGAAACCTTGTAAAACAACAAAGCTTAAACTGCTGTAACAGCTAAATACTCTTCAGTTAGTGTAGGGGGGAAGCATTAGGAAACTTGGGAAGAAAAGCTTTCCAGGTAAATGAGAGTGTGGGTATCTGTAACAGGATGAGTATCACATTGGTAGGTACATGTTATATTTTTATCAGTTACATTGTGATAAATGTAGAGGTGATTGCTAGTGTTCATGCCTCTCTGTTGCCATGGGATGGGGGAAGAGTTGTTGATGACATGTCTACAGACTGTCAGCTTAATTTCACTCTATTCTGGAGTCTATATGCTAATCAGAGGTCATCTGAGTCACCATACATTTCCAAACTATTTCAGAGCAGGTTGTGCCTCAGTACACATTCTCCTTGAGACTGAAGAGAATGCAAATGAAACCTGTTAATTCTTATCTATGACTGGAGTTATAAAACTTCTCACACATCATCCTCTTAGTATGGTTTCAGTTGGCAATGCGTAAAATTTGGTGCATAAAATGCAGATTCTTCCTTTGCCTTGCCCAAAGGTCTGCACAGTTGTCTAAAGGAAGGGATGGGGATCTGGAGATGATGGAGGGAAGAGGAAATGAGTGTGCAGTGGAAAAAGCTGGTGGAATAGTCGAGGAAGACCAAAGCTTGATGTGATCTGAAAATCAGGGCTAGATATAACAAAAAGGGATTCACCTTCATTTGGGGCCTCCCAAGGAAACCTATTTCTAGGCATCTGAGCTGTCAGGAATTAACTTCCTCAAAACCTATTGCATGCATTCACTTCATATCTTGTCAAGGAAGGACGTTTATAGAATATACCTGTCGTACGTTCGTTTAACTAGCTGAGCTCTGTGCTCGATTTTTCAGGCCTGGCGCAGTGCGCCGAGCTCTGCTGGCAGCTGCGCGGCCTGGCCGGGAGGAGGCAGGTCCCCGGGGCAAAGGTCGCGCTGCAGCACAACCTGGGCATCGGCGGGGCCGCGGTGGTCACTCTTTACGGCATGGGCTTCCCCGGCGCAGCCAGGTGAGAGACAGCCCGCGGGGCTGCGGCTGCCCGCCGCGTTCCGCCGAGCGAGATGGGCCCGTCCCACCGCGCAGTGCCCTGCGAGAAGGCGCAGTGGAGCAGCTGAGGGGCCTGCCCTCTGCGCCTGCCTTCGTCTTGAGGAGGTTTTTTCACTGTGTGTGCCGAAGGAGCTTACAAAAGAGTCACTTCTACTAGTCACCTTTCAAGATATCTCTGTAGAGCAAGAACATGAGCTGCTGAATGGAAACGCACGTTCAGCGTTTGTGTACGGGTTACACTGTCATTGGAAACCTTTGCTCTGGGTTCAGTGATGGTGTGAACTAAACTCACTTTGTGGTGTGTTTGTATATCTTTGTCTTTCAAAATTATTATTTTTTTTTTTTAGAATTATGTTTTGCCCCTGTGCAAGGAAGAAATGGAACTGTAAAATAAAACTTGCTCAGCAGTTGGATCTGTTGTGTACCTACAGGTGTAAACTGAGGTTATAACTTACACAGTGTCTTATTCCTATTAAACAATATGCACTGTGAGTTATAACCTGTTGAAAAGAGGATACTGGCCTATAAAAATGGCCCATGTGATTTCCTGTAAGGGAAAGTCAGATGTTTGGATGCAAAAAAGGCAACAACAAAAACCTTTTCAAGAGCAAAACAGGCCACATTAAAATGAATTAATTGAAACTAAGAACTTGCCAAAAAACCCAAAACATCAATGGGAATGGAGATACCCACTGCTTTCACTGCTAGGTTGTTACTAGTTTGGTTTCATAATGAATTGCTTTCAGCTGTATGTGTTACATGTGGTATTCTAAGTACTCAGGAGAATTAAGGCATGTTACTCCTCCAGTCTTTGCTAAAGAATTTGTACTTGAGTTGTGGCATATTTCAGAGTGAGAGGAGAACCTTTTGATGAAGCTGTCTTGCAGTCTGCAATAGTTCTATACTAGGATGGACAGGATTTGGGAGAAAATAATTAAAATTTGTAAATAAGTCAGAATTCCAGGAGAAACTTTTTTAATACAGTTCCCTTTAGTTTCAGTTTCAGCTTTGCTTGGAAAGATTGAGCTATAATTTGTGGGTATTATGGCTTTGGTTTTAGAGCTCAATGCCAATACTTTATATTTGGTCTTAAAAACCTGTGAACAGTAAAATTTATTATATATTTATTACATATTATAAATTTACTATTTATTTTATACATATATATATATATAATTATAGATATTTATCATATACTTTCGCACTTCCAGAAGAAATAGTCCCTTCCCAACTCAAATTTCTAATGTTTATTTTAGCTAGACCAGTACAGTTCCTGGTAGGTGAAAATACGATTCATGGAAGAGGTAATGAGAGAAGCAATTGAACTTTGAAGCACTGCAGCAGTAACTTTTTGTAGCACAGTGTCAGAAGTGATAATCCTATCACTGCAGTAATCTGTAAGAGGTTAGACTATATGAGAAAAGAGGTATGATACAGGAAAAATCATGGATTCTCTTCAAACATACTCACAAAACCTGGCAGTGCTTGTTGGTACACAGTTTTAAATCAGAGGCTGTTCCAGGGAATATAGTTTTTTTCAATGGCTTTTAGCTTTTTCTTTAAAAATCCTGTAATTCTATGCAACAGGGAATCTGTTGCTGTTTGTATGCCATTAACCTCGAGGTATTGCTAGAAGCAATACCTTCCTGTCAGGAAAGTTCTGTATGTATAGATTGTATTTCTCCTAAAGAAATTAAATCTAATTTACTACAGCTCATTTCACCTTCACTGGTATTGAGAATTTTTAAAGTTCTTTCTTAGGTACAACTCAACACAGAGAAATCCAAGCAATAATAGTTCAGTCTTGCATCAGAGAAGCTTAAAAACCTTTAGTTCTCCTAAAGGCTTTCTGTGTGGGAGATAGCTGACCCAATGAGTTGCACTAATGTATATCAGACTTTGGAACAGAACAGCGTGGCTAATCTGTTCAGACACTGCTTATGTAATTGAATGATGATGTGTGTTGTGTAATAAAGGGAAAGGTGGTGGCATTTCATGGTTATGAAGATACTTCATACCACTTTTTTTACTGCAATGCATGCAGATTTAATAATTGGATTCAGATCTAGCCTGTAATTAGTAGTTTGAGTAATAGCTGCCAAGGATTTACATCAAGGTAAGTGACAGCAGGATTTGATCCATTTTGGGTTAGTCTTTNCATTTATTATATATTTATTATATATATTATAAATTTACTATTTATTTTATACATATATATATATATAATTATAGATATTTATCATATACTTTCGCACTTCCAGAAGAAATAGTCCCTTCCCAACTCAAATTTCTAATGTTTATTTAGCTAGACCAGTNTTAGGTACAACTCAACACAGAGAAATCCAAGCAATAATAGTTCAGTCTTGCATCAGAGAAGCTTAAAAACCTTTAGTTCTCCTAAAGGCTTTCTGTGTGGGAGATAGCTGACCCAATGAGTTGCACTAATGTATATCAGACTTTGGAACAGAACAGCGTGGCTAATCTGTTCAGACACTGCTTATGTAATTGAATGATGATGTGTGTTGTGTAATAAAGGGAAAGGTGGTGGCATTTCATGGTTATGAAGATACTTCATACCACTTTTTTTACTGCAATGCATGCAGATTTAATAATTGGATTCAGATCTAGCCTGTAATTAGTAGTTTGAGTAATAGCTGCCAAGGATTTACATCAAGGTAAGTGACAGCAGGATTTGATCCATTTTGGGTTAGTCTTTGAAACAGTTCTGCTTTTTTATTTTTTAGACCTTAGAGTTTTATATCCTCTTACTACAGCTTTGGTATATCAGCAAAATTGATGTGTCTTCCTCAGATAACACAATCCCTTCTATTGGTACTCTAGTGTACATCTGTAGGGTAGTGTTAGTTCCACAAGTTCTAGCAATATCTCTTAAGTGATTCTGTCACTTTAACAATATCAAACCCGATCACAGTTTTGAACTCTGCTGCCAAGAGATGGTAAAAATTGTAAAGTAAACTTGTATTTCTTGCTGCCTCAAATGCCATTTCTTTGGACATCTTTATACCTACTTCAGCTCTGGGTGCCTATGCAGAAATGAAGGATTAGGTCTCATGCTGCTATCAGGCCATGCAAGAGACTGCTCCAGAATTGGGACTCACATGAATTGGGAGGGATAAAAGTGGATTGATTTGTTTTGCCTCTAAAAAAAAGTCCACTAAGATTGTGTGTATGCTGTGCTCTCTTCACACAAGGTGTGACAATACTGTTTGCTGATTTCTCTTAAGAAGATTAATTATTTACTTTAATTATAAAATTAATGTCTTGTCCATACATGCAAAAACATCTAGATACTTGAAGTAATTGTAATTCAAACTTTTAAAAGCCATCAGAGAGTAAAGTTCACTTTGATATCCTGTACTGCTAAAGTGTGACTGTTCTTGCTGGTGTTAGGCCTATTCTTAGTAGTTTGGGGATGCTGAAAATATGATTAAAGGTAAATAAATGAATGGGTTTTTCCTTTCAGCACTGGCCGTATTGCAGCTGTGCCTCTCAGTGCAGCTGTTGATGGATTTAAGTCACATTTGGTCTTCAAAGAGATTGAGAAGAGGCTCCAAGAGGTATTTGACTACTTCTTTTACCTTACCTTTTCTGTTCATAACAGAACACCTGTGAAACGTGATGGGAGTACAGTGGCTTCTCTCACTTTCTCAAGTACTGCTCATTGAAACAAATGTCACAGCTTTGAATTTCGCTCTGTCAGAAATCTTTCTATGCTGTGCCATGATGGTAAATTATACTTTTTCAGAGCATTCTTAGCTGCAAAAGGATATTTCAGTAAAGGGAAATTTAGATTGTATGTGAGGATCTTGCTAACCAACACAAGAAACTTTGTGTTTGGCATACGTTGCTTCCCTCTGTAAGTGTGATTAGAAGAAGAAATCACATTTTGTCAGACTTGCATCAAGACAAGACTGTTAGTACAGTGGTCATTTTTCTCAGTTGATAGATTTTAATATAGATAGAGTTTTGTGGGAGGGTTTTGTTTGGGTTGGTGGGTTTTCTTTAATAAGCTTTGAATTAAATTAATAATTTGCACATTACATGGTCATTACAGGAAGGAGAACAATTTGTCAAGAAAATTGGAGGAGTCTTTGCCTTCAAAATAAAAGATGGTCCTGGTGGGAAAGAAGCAACTTGGGTAGTTGATGTGAAGAATGGTAAAGGCTCTGTGGCTGTTAATTCAGGTTAGTGCTGTTTTGCCATTGCAGAAAATACATAAAAGTGATTAAAAGACTATAAATGCATAATCTGTTTGAGCTGTAGTGATCTTGAGTAAAAGTGGTATAGAGCAACATGAATTAAACTTACTACTGACGTGTTCAGTCCATGATATTTCAGACCAAGAATTAAACATCATCTACTCTGAAGTCTGTCTAGATAATTGCATGTTTCCATAGAAGGTCCAGAGAGATCTGATTCCTGAAAAAGTCACAGGACAATTTAATAAATTCAAACCTCAGGGATTTTGTTGTTCCTATCTCTTAATTTGGCCAGAAATGTAATTTGTAGCTGTTTTTTCATTTGCTTTGTTGGAGATACTGGTAGGTGATAAGCTGGTGTATCTTGTCAAGTTCCCTTTCCTCTGCAGCAATAAAACTTGACTGAATTCAGTGCTGTAATAGCAAAAATAAACTTCAAGTTCCATTTTAGAACAGGCAGATGTATAGAAGATGCTGGCTGGGGATGGTGGAAACACCATCAAAGTATTGGAAACAAAGGATTTGTTACATAGCCATGAAAATGTCATGTCTTATAGGTGATGTCATGCATTCTAGGAATTTAAATAAAAAGACAAAAACAACAGTCTGCACTTAGAATCTCAAATAACCATGAACTTCCATCATAAACATTTTAGTTAAAAACATGACAGGAGGTCTGATTTGGAATTCATTGATCTAAGCTATTACACAAAGAAAAGCCCTATTTTCTGTTGCATGGACTACGTTTTGTCAGAGAGTTAAGTTTAATAATAAGATGAGTGTAGGAAAAGATGTCTGCACTTTTTATCCCTTTGGTATTTACATCAATATGGCTATCAGAGCTTACCAAAATAATATTTTTGCTTATTTCTGATCAGAAGATCCTAAAAAATTCTGGATTTGAACTAATTCAAGTGAGTGCTTATAGAATGCACATGTTGTTCCCATTGAAGGAGGGAGCAGGAAATGCCTGAAATTTCAGTGATGAATATCTTCAGAGAGTGTCACAGAGGAACACAGATTTATTCTGAGTTGATCTTAATACTAGCAAATTTAAGCTTGATAAAACTTCAGACAAGTGTCAATTAAAATGCAATCTGATTGCAAGTAGATTATTGTTTCAAGGAATGCATTTGCTTAGCATGTCTCAGAAAGGTCCATCTTTCTTCAGTGTTGGGATGGTCTGTGGTACAAGGTGGCACAGAGGCCTTCTGGGTGATCTTTTGCTGATGTTTTTATACTGGCTCTTATTTTTATGTACCTGTAGTTATTCACAGGTTCTTCATGGAGTTGCAGCTTCTATTACTGTTTCATCTCTCAATTTGAATCTTTATAGTCAACTCTCTCTTACAGATAAGAAAGCAGATTGCACAATTACAATGGCTGATGCTGACCTGTTAGCTCTCATGACTGGCAAAATGAATCCTCAGACAGTAAGTATTGCAAAGATGAGATGATAAGAAAACTGACTTGTTTGTTTGTTTTCAGTGTGTTTAAGTTGAAGTCATTTGAATAAATTCCTTCCTCCAAAACTTCCATGACTGATCTGCAAAATGGCAATTATTGACTGACTGGCCAGTTTGTCCAGAGAAAGGTTAATAAGAAAGACAGTATCTGCTCTTCTGAATGGGTACATATTATCTCAGAAGGGGATATAATAATGCTGGATTTGCAGAGAAGAGGGAGAAACTAGTGCTTGCAGAGTGACTTTAGAAAGGAGGAATGTTGGCCCTGTGTTTGGAGGGAGCTATACACTCATAGCTGACATTAGTGTGAGGAGTAATATTAATGCTGAAAAATAGAAATTGAAGTGAGCATCCACTGAATGACTGAATGCCTATGATTATTTGGGTTTTTATTCCTCAGCGTGTCAAAAGTAGCCATACTGTACAGGTAAACCTGAAGTTTAAGTTAATTTTAAGTTGCTGTCCTGTACTTCTGTATTTTAAATGCTCTGGGTAATGGTTTCTTAAGTTTTTTGTCTGGTAAGCACAGGGTAAATAAGAATTTTCACAAACTAAAGTGGGTCCAGAAGTTTGAAGGTAAAACACATTACAGAAATATTGTAATGTACATGTAGGAAATTCAGAAGCAATTGCAATTGGTGAGACACTGGAACAGGTTGCCCAGAGAGGTGATGGAAGCCTCATCCCTGGAAGTTTTTAAGGCTAGGCTAGATGGGGCTCTGAGCAACCTGATCTAGTGGGAGGTATCCCTGCCAGTGGCAGGGGGGTTGGAACTAGATGATTTTTAGGGTCCGTTCCAACCCTGACAATTCTACGATTCTATGATTTTACTTCTACAGCTTGCATGTTTTCATGCATGCAGTTCATCTTTTTACAAGGTCCAGAGGAAACTGCCCTAATCTTCAGCATGTCTGCTTCACAAACTGATTTGTAAAATTGAATTCATCAGAAACAAACCCAGTAATGGCTAGGAGGAATTTGCTCTTATCATCTTCAGTTGAAACAGTGAAATTTTATACTATGAACTGTCATCACCAAAACATTGGGTGTTCTGCCCTGTGTTTTATACAGATCTGTCATGATGCTAATCCAAAAAACAAGCAACACCAAGTTTATTCTCTAGGTATCACAGATATGTGCATACAACTTGCTCAGTTTACTCTTCTACCTTTTAGTGTCAGAAGATGTATTTTTTGATGAATGTGAGGTTTCTGCTAGAACTATTAGAATTACAAAACTCCAGACCAGCACCTGCACGTACATAATAGACTACAACTTTTGGGAGGGGTGCACTTGGGATAATAATGTTGTGTTGCATTTCATATAATCTTTCTTTCTTTTCAGGCATTCTTTCAAGGCAAATTGAAGGTTTCTGGGAACATGGGCATGGCAATGAAACTTCAGAATCTACAACTTCAGCCAGGCAAAGCTAAACTTTGAGCTCATTAGAGTAAACAGTTAGTACTTGTTATTCTTGACAAAAAAGTAGAATGAAGCTAGACATTATCAATACTGTGGCACAGGTTGGGTTTGATTGGACCTCTCACCTAAATTATGTGGTTAGAGACCCTAATTCTCTTCCTAAATTCCATCAGTTTCTCTATGGCAAAGATTTTTAGGTTAAGCTTGAGGCACTAACACTTACAAATGGTATATGGTAGGTATTTGTGACAATTTTTGTTTTAATCAATACGGAAAATTTTCTAAATCTTAGAGTTCAGTGGAGCTACTTACTGCTCAGGTTAGTTGAGGAGAGAGTGAGGAAGATTATAAATAATTTGACATATCGAATGAGTTGCATTTCTTTTAGCTGTAATAACAGGTCATACAAATGCTTTCAGATTTCCATTCTAACAAATACGCTGCTTAAATTAAGATGGTTTTGTAAAGGGGATCTCTAACTACTTTTTTTTTTTAGAATAGGCTTAAGGAATTTGCTATAAAATACTTTTCTTATTGCTACTTTGGAATTAAAAAATAAACAAAATATCCAGAAGTAAGTAGGAACTAGAATGTTGCTTTGAAAATAACAAGATTTGATAATACTTCATCTTGAAAAAAGATCAGGTTCACCAGAAGAGCAGAGAGGCAGTATAACCAACATTTTACCTGTTTTCTCCTGAGAAAATCTGGTGTTGGTGATTATGAACTTCTTATCAGTAATGTAAAAAACTGTAACTTCTGTTTTGGGAAAATGTATTCTGGTTGGAAGTTTAATAGAAAATTAAATATACTTTTCCTGTTCTTCTGTGTGTCTCTTCCTCAGATTTGTAAACATGGGTTTTTTGGTAATGCATTGCATTGGCTATTTTATACAGATTGTCATGAAGGATGCCTAGAGTCCTCCGTTATTTTCCACCTTAGGCATTGTCAGCAGATACTCCATAAATTACAGCTCTGTGTTTTACTGTTCAGACACTCAGTGTTCAGACCTGCCTGCAGCTCTTGTACTCAGTGCTAGTCTTTAGTATTCGGAGGAATCAACTTTTATCACTCCACTATTCATCTTCTTTTCCAAACCATTAGTTTGGTGCAAATGGGACTGCTATGGCCTTGCTCCTCTAAACTTCTTAAAACCCAAGCTAGTCATATGAATTAGATTTCCTATTGTGTACTTGTTTATTGACTTATCCAAAGGAGGGTAGTAGATAAGAGTCATGGCTCTCAAATGAAAGCAGTGTTAGCTCTCTACAAAAGAGCATTTGTTAATGTATCTGCTGCTTTTTTGTAAGTTCTTGCCATTTGGCTTGTAGGTTAAAATACAGAGGAATTATGGGATTGGAGCAGTAATTCCATACTGAAAACAATTTGTTCCTCTACACAGAGTTGCATATACACCCTTTCATTAGCAAGCTTTATCCTCCTTTTGAGCTTTGAGTAGATGTCTGTTATGGAAGCTAAGAACATGCCCTTTCCAAGAATTAGAACACAATGTGTTTTTGGCCACTGATTCAAGAAGCAAATGAATTTTGAAGTGCAAACCAGTAAACATAAACCATAGTGGTCCATATCGATGAAAGTTTAAGTAAGATGTGCTCATCTGCAGAATGAGATTGTACAACTTCCCCTCCACCCCCTCAGAAAACAATATTTAAACAAACAAAAAAGTGCAAAAATAGCTTTGGAGTTTGTTTGCTCCTTAGAGAAAGGATAGTGAAGCATGAGACCTTGGCCTTAAGAGAAAACTCTAGGTTTGTGGAGGCACAGGACTTTCAGCTTTGGGCACTTACAGATACGATGTCATTATGACAGAAAAATACAAGAACTAATGTAGGTGTTTAGTTCACTTACTGATTGTATCCTGAGGGAGTGATGCAGAGGTTAGCACAGCTTGCTTTGTCTGCTTAGAAGTAGGAGAATTGTGTGTTTCTCCTGCGGTATTTAAGAAGATGGGAGGAAAGGATAAAGTATTGTATTTACCCCACCTACCAGTTTATGTCTTATTTAGATGTCTACCTTGTGTTACGTCTTCACATTCAACAATTCTTTGTGTCATAGCTTGCTGAGTATTCTTTAAATATGCTATGATACTTTTTCTGGGAGTGAGGTATGTGTGAGGTCTTTTCTAAAATCCCAAGTCCTTCATTTACATTCTGCTGTCTTAGAATCTGATAATTTTGAATGAATAAATTCCACAGTGGACAGAAATGATTTGCCCTGTTCATCACAATGAGGAAGCAGGCAATGCTCTATGATACAGTGCAGATTTTTACATTCTCTCCAAGTTCTGTTACTTATTCTTTGCATAGGTCAAATAAAGCATTACCTAAGCTGTATCATTTTAGAAAATCTCTTTACAGAAGTTTTCTTTCTCTTTAATGCTCTCTTGACCAAGCAGCATTTAGCACCTCTTCTCCAGCTAAAAGCCTCTGCAACTTCAGATCATTCTTTCTTACAAAGTTTGTTGGTGTAATTCTGTTCCATTAACCATTGAGAATAGAATTAGAAAGGTAGCTAGAGATACCAAGAAATGACCAGTTACAGAAAACAGCAAAGTTTGAATTTTCAGTTTCAAAGGCCTCAAGTAAAGAAGAAAAATCCTAATCCACTTGGCAGAAGGTTTAATGTTCTCAGATTCCCATGGGAGGAAATTTCAGCTTTAGACATTAAAATGCTTGGGAAGGTTGTTCTTCCTTCAGGGACTCTGGTGACTACCCTTTGCAGCTGTTGGGGATTTTTTTTACTGGCCATGATAAATGTGCTAATCGTTTGACAGGCAGAGATGCTATCAGTTTGGCTGGTATATCTTACCTTTACTTTCTACATAGTAAAGAAAGAAAACTAAAACATTTCATTGCTCTAAGAAAAGGAAATAGATTTGTTGGAGTTGGAGCCAGTAAGCAGAGTGATGCCTGACTAAGCAGATCTGTCTTGCAGGAATTTGAGTGAATGCTGTGGTTTTGGAACACAGATTTTATTTTTAAACTTTTACTTCAGTTTTATGTTTCAATCCTGCTGCTTTGCCTAGCTAGAAATAGGTGCAGAGCAGTACATTACACTTATACACTTCATACCATATGTGTTTTCAAAAGTGACTGCTGCTTTTCTTGCAGTTAATTTGAGTCATTAGAAGGCAAGCTTTCCTTAAGAAAATGTGCTTCTTCAAGAAATCTCAGTTCCTATGTTGATCAGGATAACAGTTGTTATGAAATTCTGGATGTGGGCTATTTGCAAGATTGCTTTCTGTGGCTAAATGAGGGCATATCCTCAGGTGAGGCAATTTAGGGGGAAGGCAGTTACTGCAGCTGTCTGTTGTTGTATGGGGCTGACCTCAGCTCTTGAGTAGCTTCCTGGGAACATGTGACACAGAGTGCCTACTACAGGTGTTTGTAAGTGTTGGAAGGGGAATGGATAATCTGGCAGGTGGCTCATCTTGGCTTTGTGTAAAGCAGGTCCTCCTAGTGCAATGTAGTCTAGAATCCCTTTGGGAAGCAGCAGAGATTCGTTTGCTCAAGCGAGGAGGTTGTGAACAGTGCAAGTTTGGTTTGTGACAACTGGGTGAAGGAGCTATTCTCTTGGGTGATAGATCGTTTCAGGATGCAGGAGGATGGGACAAAGGGACTTGGCTATATCTTCCCTCTCACAACAGAAAAAAATTTGGATAATCACAAGGCTGGATTTGTCCATTTCCCATATGTCCAATTCATCTGAGGTCAGTTTAAACTGTTACCTCCTTGGAACAGGAAATACATCGCTTCCTGTTTTACAGAGCGCTGAGCTGGATGTCAGCTCTTGTTAAAACACAAAAGAGTAAGAATGCAATTAGCCTGGTTGGATAAAAGGCAGGAAAAAGTCTCTTAACTATGAAAAATCAACACTTGAGGAAGCAAACCACATGTGGAGAACAAATGCTGGAAAAACCTCAACTGTTTGGAACAAATTCCTTTATTACTTAAATAAACAGCAGCATGGTTTGTTGGAGTGACAGCATGAGCTGTTCAGTGCCTTGTACCTGTAAGAATTCATTGCTAACCTAAAAGCAGATGGCTTTACATGGCCCTGGGTGGGTTCTGTGGGAAATGTTAGTTTTGCACTGTGCTGCAGCAGGCTAAAAGGAACATGGATAGTATAAAACAAGTACAAAATATGCTGTGTCTGTATCCCATATTTCAGGTAGACTAAAAGCAGTCACAGATTTTTAATTTTTTTTTAAACAACACATGTCCTCTGGGAGAACAGACATCTTAAAGTTCATTTGGATCAACACACAGATGCCAGTAGGCTCATGGCCAGGCTCTGTTGTGCATTCTTAGGTTCAAAAAATACTTCACTTCCTACTTCAGAGATAAAAACCCCTTTTACTCTTTCTATTTTGATTATTAGTTTTTTTGGAAACAAATGATGGAAGTTACTTAAAAGAATTTTAATGGGCTTTTTTCTCTCCTTTCAAATGAAGGCATAATATCAGCACATGGCAGTGGACACTTCGGGAATGCCAGTATTTCTGTAGTCTTATTTAAGTCAGATAAGTAAAGGTTAGAGTAAAGAACATTTTATTACTTTTTAAGATACAACTAAAACTTAAATCTCATGAATGCCTCATGCCTCTCTTCATGCTGATCATGAGTGAGCTGATGCCTGTAGACCCACTGTTCTCAGACCTCATGCTTCAACACATCTGCCTATACCTTTCGTTCTCTGCCATGTTGTTGCTTGACTGGGGTGTCTGTTTTTTAAGTTTATCATATCACGTCTAAATTTAGCCTATAATCTCTTTAGGACAGTGACAAGAGTTGCAAAGTTGGAGCTGAGCAGGTCTCATGGGTTTGAGCTACTTCTGTTCTAGTCCAGCCCTCCATGGTTCCATGAGGCAAGTGCAGCCTTGGTGTAAGTTAGGTAAGTCATCCAGCTTTCTCAGTTATAGTGGTGGAATATAGTGTGCTGCATACTACACCTTGGCCCAGGACGTGTCCTTATGCTGAGGTCTGTAAGAGCAGCTTTGAAAAGTAAGAACTCAAGTTAGCAAAGTTTGTCCTTGACCACCAGTGGGATTTTTTTCTGCTGGAGCCAGTGCAGAAGGTTGAGTCTTGCACAATGCACCGTGTGCTAGACCCATTGCAAAAGCACTGTAGCATGCTGAGGCACATGTTTTCTGTCATGCTGCCAGTTGTTGAGTGAAGTACCCTTGCAGTTGTTTGCCCAAGGACCTGTTTCTCTGCCATCTACATGATCTGAAGAAGCGATTGTACCAAAGGTTGAACTGAGTTTTAAGCTTCTCTTTCTAAACATGATGTTTCTTCGTCTAGGCTGCAGCCACCACTCACACCCATCAGCAGGGAACATGTAAGTGTACAAAGACTTGAGTTTGACTGGAAGCTTTTCCTGCAACTAATTTTATGTTTGAGTCTTGCAGTGGAAGTTCTTTCCTCTCAAAGCACCAGAAAGCTGTAGTGAACAGAAAGAGTAGTTGCCCGAGTCCTCAGACCATGCTAGGGCATAGCCTTTGTCTTAGTGGTGGGTCAGAATGCCTTTAGATAATCTTGACTGCAGCTCTGGGAATTTGTGTGGGTTCTGATGCAGTACTGACTTTGGAGACAGGAGACTGTGAGTTTGGGATATGTTGATATAAGAGGGTATGAGGTGGAGGAAGTGAAACCTTGGGGGAAAAAAACAGCCTATGTAGTTTCTTTGTAGCATAATGTAAGGGTGTAATTGTTACCTTTGCACAGGGGATATCTGGTTTCTAGTACTGGTTCTGTCCTGCTGAATAATGCTGGGCTGACTGACACTTATGTGCCTCTCATTTCCCCACTAAAGGAGTCTTAATGTCCTGTAGTATCTCTAGATGCTACATGACAGCCAAGTAAGTACTATACTTAAGCAACAAAAAGAGATAAAAGTGCTCTTTTGAGAAAGGATGAATCCTGCTCTCTTCTCCCTTGTGGGCTGCTCTGGCATCAACAGTGAACCAAGTAATCACTCTACTGTTCCTTCTCTCTGTCTGCAGACTGGGGTAAGGTGGGGTGGTCCCCCAACATAAGCACACTTTTTTGCTTCCTGATAATACTATGTAAATTTTGTTGTATGGACACAGGTTATTATAATATAGAAAGGGTGTCAAGGAAATGCATCCTGGACCTCTGAATCACTTAAGAAGAAGCAGCCAGCTTTTGGGTTTGTTTTTGTTTTAGTAAAAACACACTTCCCACACTAACTTTAGAGACTTACACGTGGCACAGAGGGGGATCAGTTCCAGTTGATATGAGTCTGGAAGAAGAGAGAGAGGAAATAACTTAATTGTTTTAGACTTTACTTCAGCTGGAGTGGAGAGGAAAGAATTAGTGTCCCTTCTTTGGAGTTCAGCAAGGAGGTCGTGTTCTTGGTGAGTTCAGATCCTCTGCAGACTTTGTGGAGGTACTGTACAGAGCACTGTGGGGCAGTCACAAAACAGGTAGCTTTATATTTGAGTTAGCAACTCTGCTGTCAGTGACAGAAGCTGTGTTGTGTCTTGAAAGTATTGCTACACTAAGAGCATGTTATGTTAGAAACAGTGTGTTCCTTTTTTTTTTTTTTTTTTTTTTTT
>VWZO01000732.1:2971207-3076958 GCA_013396975.1 Bucco capensis
TTTTTTAATCAAGAGGGGAGAAATAAGAAATGTGATGTTTCTGGGCTAAACATGACCAG
Organism: Bucco capensis; assembly: GCA_013396975.1. Taxonomy (NCBI): domain Eukaryota; kingdom Metazoa; phylum Chordata; class Aves; order Piciformes; family Bucconidae; genus Bucco; species Bucco capensis. Next base: position 2,971,267 of record VWZO01000732.1, read on the forward strand.
GGCTAAAGTGTGTGTGTGTGGTGCAGGGTTGTTTTGATGTTTGCTGCTATAATATGGGGCTTAGAAGATAAAAAAAGAGATTGGGTGGATGGGGTGTTATATGAAACTTGGGGACTTTGCCTCTAAGACATTTGTAGTTTCAGCCTATCTATCCCCTGATCCCTGAAGATCAGTTGATGGGTTGAAAACCAGGGGGAGTTAAAGGGGAGGGAGATGAAATGCAGGAAAAACTGCCAATTTGTCTGTTCCTAGCTAATTTGAACCAGACCCCCAAGGAAAGGGAGGACATTCCCACCTGGAATTCAGATTTTCTGTTGAATGTGGCTAAAATGAAAGATCTAGTAACAGACAGTGCAGCTTTGGTATCCTGCAGTGAAATGCTGAAGCACACACTGTCTCTGATTCTCTTCTGTCAATTCCAGCATGCTTTCTTTTGGCATCTCATGGATCTTGCAGACTGTGTTGACAAAAAGCAATGGGAGATTGTTTCTTCCCCAAGTCTTTATATTCAGACTATAGCTGCTTCCTCTTTCCTACTCACATTTTCCCATATGGTGACTTTGGAAAATTCCTCTCCGATTTCGTTGGAAGTGCAGGAAACTCTTGTTGGTAGAGGGTTGCCTATTACTCTGATTCTGCTGCTCACATCTGGAAAGGATCTGGCTTGGAGAGGGGAGACTCACTCTGAGCTCAGCACATGTAACTGACATGGCATGAGCTGAGGGAGCCTGTGGGGGCAAGAGAAATGTTCTTCTCCATTCATCTGATTTCTGACAGCAAAGGTGAGTTTTTCAGCACTTTAATTTTTTACAAAGCTGGATTTTCAGACAGCATCTAGCAGTCTGCCTTTCAGCTGCAGCATTTAGAAAGGATATTCAATCTAACAAGCTCAGTCAACCTGTTGATACTGAAGGAGAGGATGTTTTTCCATGTCTGTGTGTGAATGTGCGTGGAGAATAATAGATACAGGGGTATTTTAAACATGAATGTGTTGTTTAATGAGGTAACTCTAATCACTGAGAAACTTCAGTTTATTTATTGAGACTGTGTCTTTTGTAACATTCTGCCTCTGATGCTGTGTGGCAGCAAAGTGCAGAAATCAGTAGTGGTTCTGTTTGTACTCAGAAAGATGCAATCACAAAAATCCTTCAGCTGTTTTCAGTGTAACTTCAGTCTGTGGGTGGAAGGACCTGATCCATGAACAGCAAGGGCTGACTCTTTCTAGTGGTTTTTGAGCTACTCCTGTAGTAAAGTTTCTTAATAAGGCTTTGGATCAGGCCCATGGTAACAAGTTGAAATGAAGTGTCTTACTTCAGACTTTCTTTGAACCAAAAGCAAATAAAAACCATGCCTGGTTTAACTGCCTGCACTGCAGATGCAAGCAGATGTTTCTGTATCCAAAGTGTCACCCTGTGGCACCAGAGCAGCATTCACTTCAAAGGTGAAGCAGCAGCATGCATACTGATGACAACAGGGTGAGATTTTTTTAGGGTGGAACAGATACAGTATTTCATGTTGGTTTTTAAAATATCTTTTCAGCTATATGTGTGAAAAAGTCAGTATGTTGCAAATCTATAGAGCCCAGTACCAACTGTGATATAACTGTGTGCTATGGGAACAGTGTTGGTATTGTTACAGCAGGGCTGGTTGTGAACTGCATATAAGTTTTTCTTTCTTTAATTTCTTTTGTAAGTATTTATAAAAGTAAGCTGATAGATAGGAAAAATACTTTGTTAGAGATTTGATACATTATACTTTCTGAGTTACTTTCTGAGATTATTTTGTCTTAAGATTTCTGAAATACTTTCTGAGATTAGGTTACCAAATATTAAGGATTTTACTAATCCACTGTTGGCATGCTCCTATGGCAATTTTTGGTCTCACTATGAGTATCTAGCTATCATATAAGAAACACATCTGATCCCTGGAATATTTTATAAAGGAGATTGTCTTTAGCTTTTACAGATAGGGAAGCTATGGAATAGTGGAACAAGGGGAAAAGGGATCAGGAAAACAATGTTAAATGCTTAAAATCACCCAGCATGTTGGCAGCAAAGACTGGAACCAAAACAAAACCATCGGTGTCTCAGAATGCTCAGTCCTGTAGTCCTACCTTCTCCCGTTTCTTCAAGTATAAGTCAGTGTTTAAAGAAGTTACTTAAGATTTTCATGACTGTGCCTGAGAGCAGGATCTCTCCAATGCTTCCCAAGCATCCAAAGTCCCAGAGAGAATCTCACCAGGTGCAAAGCAGCAGAGTGCCATGGATGTAAATGGAGATGTGCCAGTTTTGACAGCTGCCAGTCTGGCTCTGGGAGGTTCTTATTTCTGATGCAAAGAAGGAACCGGGCAGAGAGCTGAAAGAGGTGAACAAAATATTTATTTCATATTGTGGTCACAAATCCATTGTGCTTTCTCACCTTGAAAGATCAGCCTAAGCAAGAATTTATCACTGTTGAATACTGCTGCAAAGAATAGCCCAAAGGATTAAAGACAAGCTGTTACCAGCCCTTACTACAAATCATTATATATGAAATCTGAGAAGGGCAACAAATGAGACCGAAGGGGCTGGCTTAGGGCCAGCTGGCCCGTCCAGTAGATATCCAACTCCTGTTTGCGTTATTTTAACCTGCTGCCAGAAAGATAAAACCTGAACCTTAGCCAGGCCTCTAAGGTTCAGATGAGCGCTGTCCAAAATCAATAGGAAGCCCATTTTGTTTTCAGTAGCCATAGGATTTTGTTATTGTTCGATGCTCTGAAGCAGCCCCTCCGAGAGGCATCCTGACAGCGTGAGTCACTGTTCCAGCAGAGCGTGTTTACATTAACGGGAGGAGCTTCTTCCCTATGCAAAACTGTGCGATCAACAGTTACACAGAAATAACATTGCATAATCTCCTCTATAAATCTCTGGGATCATCTGGCGTTTCTCAATATGAAAAAAACAATAAATAACTTGAGGAGTCCGGGGCGGTTCGGGGGATGCTGCCAGGCCGCCGGCTCTAGCTGGGGACTCGCAGGCGGGTCAGGCCGGCGGGGTAGCGCCAGGATGGCGGCCCAGGGCCAGGCAGCGCTGCCCGGTCTCATCTAGGTCCCAAAACCGCCTGTGTGAAAGCATGTGAAAGCACCCAGGGAAAGCGGGAACGCGGGGCGGGCGGCAAGGTTACCGCATCGGACTCCCGTGGGAGGCTTAGCCGGGTAGAGCCCGGCCCTCTCCCGCTGAGCCTGACCCAATACTTCCCCCCCCTCGACTCGCAGGGGCGATGCCCGCCGGCCTGGCGCTGTTGGCGCTGGGGCTGCTGGTGCTGAGCTGCGCCGACGCTGCCCGCCCGCCTCCCGCTGACAACGACTTCCCCGAGGGCGCCCCCGAGCGGCGACGGCTGCGACCGCTCGGCCCGGCCCCTGCCTGCCCCCGCGACTGCGGCTGCACCCAGGAGGGCGTCGTGGACTGCGGCGGCATCGACCTGAAGGAGTTCCCGCTCCTGCTGCCGGAGCTGACCAACCACCTTTCCCTGCAGGTAAGGGAGCCGAGCCCCCGCCGCGGGTCCGCGGGCCTCGGGCTCCCACAGGCGCCCCCGGGGTCTCCCCATGCCATACAGGCCTTTGTCCTTGCCCTAGCCTGAACCAGGCTCCTTCCGGCTTTATTCGCAGAATCACAGGATCATTATGGTTGGAGGAGCCCTCTAACATCATCAAGTTCAACCATCAACTTATCTCCACCACGCGACTAAGCCATGTCTCTAAGTACCACATCTATACATTCTATGAACACTTCCAGGGACAGTGACTCCACCACTGCCCTGGGCAGCCTGTGCCAATGCCTTCCTCTTTCTGCGAAGAAATTTTTCCTACTATCCGATCTAAACCTTCCCTGGTGCAATTTGAGGTCATTTCCTCTTGTCCTCTCCCTGGTAACCTGGGAGAAGAGACTGACCCCCATCTTGCTACAACTTCCTTTCAGGTAGATGGAGAGAGAGGTTAGGTCTCCCGTGAGTCAAAGCAGGAGGTGCAGCAGCCCCAGTTCTTGCACTCCACAGACACACCTGGTGATTGGCATTGATTCTCTTCCCACACATCCAGTGAGGGAAAAAAAGATAAGAAATCTTTCTCCTTAATCTCTCCCAGCTCCAAGGGAAGAATTTTTGTCCAAACTCGTAATTACTGTTTCTGGTGGGGGGCCTTTCATTTTGAGGTGTCTTTGAAAAGGATGGGCTAAACAACTTCATTAATGAGAGTTTTTCTGGCAGCAGCACATTAGTTACAGTATTGCAAACACGATGTACCAGCCCAGACACAGACCTGACCTGTGTCCCCAAGTGTCCCCTCTCTCCCTGCAGTACATGGGCAGGCATAACATGGCCAAAGCCATTCGTCACCATGAGCAGTGTTGCCTGGTGCTGTGCTTGCTGGGCTTCCTGCAGCCAGGCTCATGCCTGCAGCAGGTGGTTGTGCAGTATAGATGTCTTTGTTAGGATAAAGGTATGAGATTCAAAGTTCAGGTTTGTCCTGGACTAGCAGCAGGTTCCCATGCTCTGATGTTGCATAATTGATCCCCATGACCAGCATTTAGGCAGGCATCATTCTCCTGCCTGTATTCTGACACCTGACGACATCATCAGGGCTGAAGCATGGCAGCCCTGTGGCCAGTCCTCCTCCAAGTGGTGGCAATAATTCCAGGTTTTTCAGTGCCTCTTTGGCCCTTAACCAACTGATTTTTGTTTACTGCTTCTATTTGCCAATTCTGTTCAATGGATGCAATGCAGGTTTCAGTTCAGAGCTTTCCATCCAAGTGCAACATAGTTAGAAAAGCTGTGATGTAAGCTGGCACTTGCCTCAGCAGATCTGTCCCAAGCATGTGCTAGCCATGGCTCCTGCCTCTACTGCCAAAAGCAAAGAAGCTTTTTAGAGCAGCAGCTGTCACTTTCTTTGTATTGGCCTGGCTTCCAGTCCTTGCTGGTCCCCTAGATGCTACAACAATAGAATTGCTCATTAATGGTCAAAATGCAAGTCAGCATGTTAATGAACATCTGATGGCAGTCATGCCTGACAGCAGAACCAGAGAAAGTGAGCCCAGTTTGACTCTCCCTGCCCATGATTAGTTGTTTTTAAAACAACACATAACAGAGGTAATGAACTTGGAAATCCACAGTGCCAACCTTGTAGCAAATGCACTGCTGTAGTGACAAGGTTTGGCTGTGGTAGGTGGATTATAGGCCTTGCCAGGCATAATCACATGCTTTGTGTGCTACCAGTGCATAAGCTGGATATTTCTGGAGATGAGCACAAGCTACAAAACTTGGTTCAGATCTTCAAATGCTGCTGGGTTTGGATGTCTTGGATTTGAGATCTGAGGTTGGCTCATTGCAGAGAGAAGTCTTGACAATGATTTGACATGGTGGATTCATTTCCAAATTTTATTGCAGTTCACAGTCTGGGTTTATTGGGATCCTTCTTGGATTACTTTGCTGATGATTAATACTCTCCATTTTCTTAGAATAACCAGATAGAAGAAATCTTTCCAGAAGAGCTCGCTCGTCTTTACAGACTGGAAACTCTCAATTTGCAAAACAACCGCCTGACTTCAAAAGGTAAGCTGGCAGAGCCCTGAAGTGGACAGAGCCACAACACCAGCTTATGCAATGAGGCCAGTGACAGCTGATAAGGAAAGCCACAAAGTGATGGATTGACTTGGTTGAAGTGGTTAGCTGTAAGCCTCACTCCTTTGGCCATCACACAGATCATGGAGGCACTTTATCATCTGAAATGTAATACTCAGTGTATAAGAATGCAGCCTTACTGAACTGGTGGAGGAGACCTGGCAGCAGCACTGTGTTCTGTGGTGTGAGATCTCATCCAGAAAACTCCCTACAGTCCCACAGGCACATCAATGCAAAGCACTTGAGAACCAGAAATGTCTAAATGCTGAATGAATTCCTTCTGACTGACCTTATTTCTTAATCTATTTGTTTCGTTCAGTCTAGTCAGTCAGTTTAGTCCAGTTCATTCCCTGTTGGATTTGGTGTTAATACAAATAATATATATTGCAAATAAGACAGCATCTACTCTTCTTCTAAAACAGTTTTGATTTTTGTAGGCAGGTTTTTCTTGCTAAGTCATGTGCTTATTTAGAGAAACCTGATAAGGGATTAGTAAGGAAGGTGAAAGAAACAGAGGAATTGGAGTAAATAGGTAGAGAGGAGGAAATGCAACACAAAATACATAGTTGTTTTTAACTTGTATGTCACATAGTTGGTCTGAATGCTGCTGCTATCCTTGTTCCAATGATAAAGAACAGCCTTTACTGAGAATGTGGGCATATTTTGCATGGGACCCAAAACATAGCACAAGGAAGGCTATGCTTAATAGATTCAGACTTTGACATTATTACCTTTGGGACTTGATATTTCTTTCACAAGCTTCAGTACAGCCCTGAGTTTCCAATATGTTTTGACATGAGAAATGGCTTCACCTTTGACTTAAGGTTATCTAAGTGCCAGGTGAAAATGTTATTTGCAGCCTTTCCATTGTGACAGCAATTGTGCTTGTTTGATCAGCTGGATGTGGAGCGATACAGCTGTAAATTAATAATTATTGGGGGAGCATAAGCTCCAAGTTGGATCAGCTCTTTGAGCTAGTTACTGTGTAGCTAACAGGATTGTGAGGGGCAGAACAAAAGAAGGGTTCTAACATGCAGATATTGGTGTTGCTTTGGCAATATCATGGTCATAGATCAGATTGATCTGATTCTTAAACTATGTCAGAATATGTCCTTCCAAGAAAGCTGATTTGCAGATTCATGAGCAAATGACAGAAGAAACTTTTCAGATAGCGTGGTTGCTGTGAGCACCAATATTCAGCTCTACAGCAAGTCTGCACAGCTCTGTACCTGACCCTTGCCAGTGGGGTTGGCCATAATTCTTGCATGCTTAGGATTTTTAATGGTCTTCTATTGCTCTTAACAGTCTGGTTGGTTGGTTGGTTTGTAATTAAAAAATAAGACAACAATAGGTTTGTGTCAGATTACTTCAGTGGCAATGAAAAATATTTAAATCTCACATTAAAGGTATTATCTGAGTGAGAAAGCTACCTGCTGGTATTTTCACTCAGAGAGGCAATAAAGTGCCAGTGCCACTGATTAGTTATTCCTGTTTTTAAGGGTTGCCAGAGGAAGCATTTGAGCATCTGGAGAACCTGAATTACCTGTACCTGGCAAACAATAAGGTAAGAGGCTCACAAGGCTTTCAGAGGTCTTTTCTAATCGAGTTCTGAAAGTTAAACAAGCAAGTCTTCAATTCTTTTAAAATATGTCCTACATAAATAAAAGTCTGCTGAAGTGATATTCTAATGCAGGTTCATCTAAGATCAAGGCAATCAGTTAGTATGCTATTTTGAGCATACTTTTTATTTGTGCAACTGGTGCAAGCTTTCCCTTGTGTGTGTAGGGTGGTACAGAGAACTTGTGGATTTATAAATTACCACTGACTTCAGCAGGCTTTTAATTGGCTGTATGCAGATTTGGTGGCTGCCTGTGTGCAAACAAGCTGTGAGGTAATGATGAAATGCTGCATATCTCATCACCTGAGGCTGGTTGAGAAATTTTGAACAGACACATCTTAATACCTGGTTTTGAGCCATCAAGATCTGTTAAAGCTATCCAGTTTTCCCTGACTCCCATTCTTACTAGGTTTGATGGCAGAAGGATGCCCACACACAGTGAAATTGCATGCATTATGGATTTGTTCTTTAAACTGCAGTGGAGCTGAATTTCTTTTTTATGGAGAAGATCCTAGGTGCTTTCCTATTAATAATGACCCAAGTTGGATGTCCTTACAGAAGCATCCTTCCTGCCAAGGCTAGGAAATAAAATAACTTCTCACATACCCTTACATCTGGGTAGTTCCCATTAAGGCTTTCTTTATCCCTCGTGATTGTCCACAAATATTTGCTACGGAAGAATTTGGGATGCCAGAGAAAAATATAAGTTAAAACAGCAGGCAGCGCTTATTTTGTCTACAAAACCCCTGCCTTTCCATCCCTCCCTCCCTCTCTCTCTTTATGTGGTTGTCAGTATATATATTTTATTATCCTTTTAAAATCTGTGACCTTTTGATGTTTTGTTTATATACATGTGGCCACATTCATGTTTCAGTCAGGCCAAGATGTATCCAGAATTACTCCATAGATTTCTATATGAAGTGATTGAGAATAGAATCCATTCCTTAGTACAGTAACATTGTGTTCTTTTCTCCTTTTCAAGCACCATTTCTATATAACAATCTTGGCAGTTAATAACTCCATAAAAAAGAAGAAGCCAGACTGTGACTAATATTCCAGAACTTTGCACTCCAATTTTCCCTGTGTGACAAAAAAGTGTTTGGTTTTTCTGGCTTTATTGTAGAGAGAAAAGGATCCCAAAAGAAAATGCAAACATCAGCGAATGTCAGAACTAGTTATAATGAGAAGCTGTAGATCCCCAAAATAGCACATTTCTTTATAAATCATAAGCCAGGACAAACCAGATTGGTTTCAAACTGCATCTATTCTGCAGCAGGAAATGCTGCAGATCAAGTAACTGTGGTGTCTGGAGGAGAGCAGGGATTTGCTGGTAGTTTGCTCCTTGTTTTATGGATTATCTTAATGCTGCTTTATCTTCAATTCTGATCCCATCAGATGTGGCCAAATTGTCTCTCACTGAACTAGCGTAGTTGGTCAAAGAAAAGAAATGTCATAATAGACTAAAAGCGCTCTGTGGCTTATAAGTAACAAGTATTTCATTTTCTATCCCACTCTCATAATTTGTGCTTATCACATAGTATCCACAGTAAGCCTTGTTAGTAACAGAAATCTCTTCCACCAAGCTGTAGACCAGGTCTGGAGCTGTCATTATTATTTGCTGTAAGCTGGTGATTTTGGTAACAGAAGGTTTTACAGTTCCTCATAACCCCAAAGTGATACAGGATTCACTTGGGTCCAGTACTTCTGTTTATATCAAAGCTTGTGATAAGCAAGAAAATTTGTTCCAAAACTCATAAGAAATTTTGTATAATCCTTCTGAGTTGGTTGATTAACTCATTAGCTAACAGTGGAAAAGCACTGTCTGCCATATGGAAAGGAAGATCCAGCTGTAAAGCTGCAAGAAAATTGCAACTGGAGGAATGCACATTGCTACTTATTAAGCAATATACTAGACAAAGCTACTCAGTCAGTTACAACAATTCAGCATTAATCCTTCAAGCAGTCAACCAGTGAAGGTCAATTATGTCTCATGACTAAGTGCTGAAATGCCAAAGCAAATTCCTGAGCAAGTGAAAACTCTTTTCGGATGCAACTTCTCTTTCTCTTTCTGCTTTCTTATGGTTCTGATGTGTCTCATTTCACATATCAGGCGCAGTCTGAAAATCACTTGGGGTNACGATTTCACGTATCTGAGCCATGCCCTTTGTTTTGTATAAACGTTATGACCTAATAGACCTTGTTTCAGGAGAAAAGCTTTAATGTGCTACGTGTATGAAAGTGATTAAGTCTATTTCCTGTGTCTGAATTCTCAGTATTATGTCATGGTAGAGACTTCTTTCTGAAGCCCTGTCAGATCTTCCTAGTGAGAGATGAGTGCCTTTATCTACTTCCCTGGATAATCTCCCAGATCAGGAGGTGAGAGATTACTGGTAAATCCAAGAGCAGTACTGTGGCAAGTCTGGTAATATGTAGAATGCCTATTCCTACTGCTTATGTACAGATATACTATCAGTGTATCAGTATATCTGGAAATACTGACAAGAATGTGATTTATAAGATAGATCTTTTTTGTGTTTGTGACCATTACACATTACAGACAACTTAAGGATAGAGGCTTTGGCACAGGTGAAGATGAAAACCAGTAAACAATGTACTTACATCTTTTAAAAAATAGGACTGTATTATAAGTCCAGTAAATTTCGAGTTCATGGATATAGTCCATCAATGCACACTTGACAAACTAAGTCGGAAGAGATCTAGGCACCCTATAGGTAAATATATACTTTAAAGCTTGGGTTAGGTAGTTCTCTAATAAAGTATCTGTTCTGTCACACATTGTTCATCTTTTAAATATTTCTGGGTTTACACTATTATTAATAACCAAATGCAGTTTCATTAAAAATTTGACAAATATGTTTTCTCTTCATGTGAGTCTTTCTGTGCCTTGCTTGCTGTAAGGACTAAGTTCTCTTTCATGCAACAGTGCTGTGAGGAAGAAGCTTTACAGATTTAAAGAATTTCAAACTGGAAGGCAGATCTCTTCCATTGCCCAGAGTTTCTTGTTCTGATCTCAAAGCTTTAGATGACAAAGAATTCAGTATCTGCCTAGAAAAGATGTTTTCTCCAGAGTCCTTCCCAATGTACAAAAAATATTGTAAGAGTGGTCTCATTAGTTAACTTTAGTTAATATCCATAACCATGGTGATTGGCACTTGCCTACTGCAATTCAGTAGTCTTCTGCTTATGTACTCAAGGATCATATCTGCTACAGCATCATGTTAATAATTTGTTTCCCAAAGGCTTGATCTTAGTGCATAAATCTGCTGGGTTTTTGCTTTCCAGAAAACTGTCCTCCAGCCTGTATTGTAACCTTAGTTTCTAGGTGAATGACTTTGCTATTTGCAGCCACTCAGTGAACCTCAATGTTATATTATCTGGATACTCTATAAAACTGAGCTTTTTTGATCGTTAGTTTTCACCCCACCAGTTTTTGTTCAAATGTAGATGTTCCTAGCATTATTTTTTAAAATCACTGATAAAGAGAGCAATAGATCAAAGGCAAACACATCAAATCCTATACCTCTCATCATCTATAAAGTTTTGGACCTTTCTGCATTTTGTTTCTGATATATCACTTGTTTAATGAAGAAAATATCACTGTACAGTAGGTCTTCGCTTTGGAGTCCCATTTGATATTCTGTCATTTAGCTCAGAACCATCACTGTCCTTTGGCAACCTATATTCTCCACTGGAAAGATCATCATAAATGGATGCAGTGTTGGAACAGACATATGAAGTGACACTTTCCCCCTGCAATATGCTTTCATAAGAGAGTAGATAGAAGGCCACTGTGAGGTGGGTTGGATTTTTTGGCACAGCAGACTGAGGAATTAAGAACAATAACAAGCAAAATGTTTGCTCTCTGAATAACAATTTCTTTATTTCTTCTACCAAAAAGAGACAGGGCTCTTCCAACCAAAACAAACAGTCACATATCTTTGAGCAAAAGTCTGTCTCCTTCCTGCAGAGATTAGTGAGTGAGGACAATTTGTTTTTGTTCATGCAATCTGCAAGCAGTTGAATTTATTTTTGCCTGTTTAGAGAAAATAAACTTGCAAGTGTTTTGTTGCTGGTTTAATACTTGGTGAATACATTTGTTGCATTTAATTGGATGTATATTTCTCTTACAGCTAACAGTGGCTCCAAAATTCCTACCAAATACCTTGATTAGTGCAGATTTTGCCGCCAATTATCTCACTAAGATATATGGCCTCACATTTGGACAGAAACCAAACTTGAGGTAAGGGAATGGGAAGTAAAACAATGATGGTGTTCTGCCATTGCTTGGGTGCAGTTGGTAGGTGATAAGAAACTATCTGGCTAAACGATCTTATTGCCTACTTATGGTTTTGGAAAGAAAGCTGACTGTTATTCCCAGCATGGAAGATCAAATAATCTCTCAGACAAACACATTCCAAGGGCTTTACTAGCTGCCAGACACTTTTGCATAGATAAAAATGAAACTGTTTCAATTTTATTTATTATGAGGTGAAAGGAACAGCTTTGGTTTCTCACAATGGAGATTAACTGTTTAGAAATCCCTAGTTTTATTGTAGTGCTTTCATTTAAAAAAATAGAATCAGGTTGAGAGTACAGTAATTAGTGAAGCTGATTATAACTCAACTATACTAAAATAATTCAGCACCTTCAGAAGTAGTTCATACCCAGGTTTCAAAGGTCTCTGCTAATTTCATGTTTGATTTTCTTAGCTGGATCCAGAGCAGCACATTGGCCTAATCTCAAATTCAGAAGCACATAGATCACCTTCTGTGATTAATGGTCTTTTCAAAAGGCATTTTGAGTAATCTATATGGACACTGCAGCATCTAAATCCTGCAAAGACATCTCAAACTGTGTTGATAGCAGTTAACACATCCAAGTTTGGAAGCAGTTAATAATAACTGACCCTGCTGAACTCCTAGAACCCAGACTTGTGATGAACTGAAGAACTCTCCATTCCCACTGAATATGCTGAGAGCTCAAGCTACTCTGTACTTACTAGGCCTTTAGTCTTGTGGTCTTTTGGTAGCTGAAAAAGCTGTCAGTCACTGATTTTTGGCTATATCTCATCATGAGAGAATCTAGGTTTATACATGTGTTCTTCCTTAACCTGAGTTGCAGAAGCTTCTGTGTTTTGATTTTGTATTAAGAGTCTTGCGCTCTTCTGAAGTGATTTTCCCACCCTCCTATACCAACACTAATTTTACGCAGACTAGTAACTCGATGATTTCCAAGATTGCTGATACAAAATCCTACCAGTTGTTTCAGCTGGTCTATTTGCCCCCAGCAGAGTTCATGGTCTCAGAATGATTGTTTGGAAAGCAAGGTTTTGAGAAAGGCAAATATTTGTAAGGTAAAAGTACAGCTGACCATGCAGGGTGAACAATATTTTCAGTGTGGCTTTGAACTCCCTGGAGTGTGTGATCACATGATTGTATTTCCATACTGAGCCTTTCCTTCCTTCCAGAAAGATGTTGCCAAGTTCTCTGCAACTGGTAGAGTATCCAAGAACAAGTTAAAAAAGCACACTTCATCAGTGTGCTCTTTTGCAGTTTTAACCTGTCTACAGTTTTAGCTGCCTGTTGCATCTTGGGGTAAACACAGGAAAGGAAGAGGTATTCGAAGTCAGTAAAATCCTGTAATGTCATTTGCTAAAAAGTGAGTTCATTTAGCAGTTAAGCCAATGAAAAGCAAGAACAACTTTCTAGGAGTCCATTGTTTTATATAGAATTAAAACCTGTGTAAGAAAGAATGAATCCATTAAAAAAAATCTGATTGGCAAAACTGTAGATATTGAAGATTTAAAGTAGGAAGGGAAGAAGGAAAAGTAAGAAACCATCTTTCTCTTGATCCCAAAGAGAAACATGAAATTCTTCCATCTTGAGTAAATCTACTGTCTTTCTGTCAGTACTCTATGCCTTTCTGAGTTCTAGGGGTAGGAAAGAAACTGTCAAATTGTTAAGAAGATAAGGCTACTTATGAAATTTGTATTCACAGGTAGGTTTGGATTTTGAATAGACCTAAATTTCAGAGAGTATTTGGACTGACTGTTTGGTTTTACATCTTCATCCCTTGCTAAATTAAAGGGCACATTTTAAAAACAAATCCAATTACCTCAGGAAAAGAAGAAAAGATTAAAATGTAGTTTTTAAACAGCTTTCTCTTGGTAAATACCCCCCTCCCCAAATCTTACTGTCTGTTTAACTGTATCTTTTTTCGCCTTCCATCAGATCTGTGTATCTTCATAACAACAAACTTTCAGATGCTGGGTTACCTGATAATATGTTCAATGGCTCTGATAATGTGGAGATACTTATCATGTCCAGCAATTTCTTGAAGTATGTTCCAAAGAACCTCCCTCCAGCACTATATAAATTACACTTAAAGGTAATGACAACAAGGTTTTCTGTTCCTTTATGATTGTGATAAAGTAATGTGTTTATATGGAATACAAACCACAACAGCCAAGCCATTTCAGTGCACTTGGAAATATTCCCAGGCCCGCTGTCAGTCTCATCTGCTATATCCTCAACAGTTGCTGTCTCCCATGTCCTTACTTTTTTGTTCATAAGTAACAGTGTGGTTTTGCAAAACACCAAAATGCTCGCAGAGGACAAAAATGCTTGTCTGTGTTTGCAGTGCCTGTGCACTGTTGGTCTTTTTCCTGCATGTAATGGTATTAATACACAGTAGTACAAGAAAGTAGATCATTTTCCATGGTCATCCAGTGATTGGCCTCCCAGTTAAGTTTGCCACTGATGATGCTGTTTTTCCTGACAGCTGCTTACCCACTATGTACTGGCTTTGCTCACTAACTCGTTTCACATAGACTGCTGTTTCCCAGCATCAGTGATTTTTGTTTGCTACTGAGCTGGCAATTCAGACAACCCAGAGAAAGTTTGGATCAGTGATTCCTTACTGCTACAACTTCTTCAGCCATAGTGCAATAGCAGAAGTTGTGGTATTAACTAGTCTCCAGTGTTTTGAGTTCTGTGTCATCTGATTTTGATAAAAACACTTCATCATGTCTGCACTAGGGATCCCAGCCTTGTTAACAATGGGAGAACTGCAGCAGTGGGGAGTCCTGGTTCCACATGCTCCTAGTGTTGACAGCTCCTTGGATGTCTCTCGACTGGAGTCTGTTATCAGCCCCTGAACTGAGGCAGTTCTGCGTTGCCTTCAAGCTTTCTTTTTTCCTTGAAGGTTTTACTGCAGATTCCCATTTTAGTCTTCTAGAAAACAGGTGTCTCCAGCTTCAAGAAAAGTAAAAGCAAACAGTCTGATACTATAAATTGCTGGGATTATGCTGCAGAGTGTGAAGAGAAATAAAAACTGCATTTTAGTGACATTTATGGGTAATCATTAGCTCCTAAAGGGGTCTCAGATTTTGATGACTACACTTTGAACTCGTATCCTTCCCTGCTGTCACCAGCTGTGTTAAGGGCAGAGAAGTGGAACAGAGAAATGAGCAGTTTGCTTTCAAGTGCACTGCCTGTCAGTAGTAACACTTACCTTGATATTTTCACTGGGGAAAAACCAGCACAATGGGAAATGAGAGACAGCTAATAGTGGATCAAAAGGTATAGTTTAGATGTAACACATCTTATAGATACTTTCACTGTTTATTGAGATGTTCAGCCAAGTCTGTGTGTGGTGGTATCCACTTTATATTAGTTGGCATATGAAGCTGATCCAGTCTGTCCATCACATTATTGTGTATATGTGGGTTGTGGGAAGTTTAACAAATTTAGTGTCAGTGTTTTAGATATCCTTTTATAATTCCTACAGTTCCTCTATAGAATTTATAAGTGGAATTTAGTTTTATATACTGTTTGTGAATGTCCTATATTGTTTCATGCCAAATACTGTGCTTTGTGCTTCTGGTGACTCCAGAACAACAAGCTAGAGAAGATTCCCAAAGGAGCCTTCAGTGAACTAACAGGTCTACGGGAGCTGTATTTACAGAATAACTACTTGACTAATGAAGGAATGGACAATGAAACTTTCTGGTGAGACTGAGATCTGTAGTTTGTACCTCTGTGTCTGTCTACCTCCTCTGGTACAGTAGTGCATCTACTGAACAAAGCACTTCTTAAGAATTATTTTTATTCAAAGTTGCAAGCTGTTATGCATTTCTTTGCTAAGTCTACATGAAAAGTCTTAGATTCAGATGCTGCCATTCAAAAGCAAAGGTCTGGGTGAGTGGTTTGAGTTCACAGTGCAGAATACTTGAATACAAAAGACACAACACTGAACATCACACTGCATCGCTCCCTGGTTGCCATAGACCAAATCACACCAGGTACTAAGTGCCTTCTGGGAAAAGGCCACCTAGAACAGTGTTAAAAGCTGGTCTCTGTTCTTCCAAACTAGTCAAAAGTGGTGTGTGACTTGGGAGTTTCCAGTTGCAAGGGCAGTTCAATGGAAGTTAAGGCCAAACCTTCATCTCTACTAAAGCCACTTCTGTGTTTCTGTGAAGGTGACTTGAAAGCAGCCACAGATACACAGTTGTGAATTCATGGCACAGCTGTACCCAAGTGCAGATCATTACTGGAGTAGGCAGGGATGCAATGGTGCTGCTCAATAGCCAGATGGCTGTAAAAGCTTTGCTACAAACTGATGCAACAGAAATAGCCTTTGGCTGTCCTAAATTTAGCCTGGGACTTAGCTCTTCAAAAAGTTAACATTTGTGTCTCTGCTTGCACTGAGTGCTGCCCTTGTCCTACCTAAAAATCTAGATCATGTAATCTGTCCTGCCCATAACTTAATTCTGTCAAATTTTCTGATCTCCAGATGTGACAGTGTATCAAACTCTGCTTTCCTTTTCTATGTCTCACTCCCAGAAACCTCCCTTGATTTACCATAGCTGTGTTGTGTCCACTTACAGGTCATGTTGGACATACAATTTCCATTAAGATTTTGATGAATAGAGTACAGTGGCTATAGCTAAGGCACCAATCACAGTCAGGAGAGGAGGTAGATATTGCTCCTTGCTCTCATGCTGCTGTCTATACAGCACATCATAGTGCTATTGAGATGTACCCAAGCTGGGGAGACATTACACCTTGCAGCAATGAATTGCTTTACCCAAATAGTGTATTTCCTTATTCAGACCATTCTTGGATAGCTGTGAATAGCAGTGTAATAACCAGTAAGTAATGTCTGTAATGCATTAGTTCTCACATTTCCTGAAAGCTTTCTAGTCATCTGCAGTGGGTTATGTAGTGCCATGCAGATTAAAAGTCTCATTTGAACTGAGAAACTGACTTGAAATACAAGGGAATACAGGGCTTCTCAATCCTGGCATGTAATACCATTGATCCACATCCAGTTGGTGTAAGTGGCTGGTCTGAGGATTTATTTTAACTTCAACTGAGTCCATGGATTCCCAGATTCAGTAGCTTACACAAAGCAGCTCTAGCCTTGACTCGCTTCCATAATGCTAGAGGGTCAGGAGGAGTTCACTACTTTAGCCTAGGACACTGAATTAGCATTTCTGCTTTTCATAAGAGTAATATTGTATCATCTAAAAAGCAGGCCTGTGTTTCAGTTTCAGTATACACTTTCAGAGACACAGAAATTACTAAGGCTACATTTCTGTGAAACCAGGAGCTAAATTTTGTATTCTAATATTTTGTATTCCCATGGCATCTTTCTTGTGGTGTTTGTTCACTGAAATTGCTCATATGTTGCTATCTGCAGTATCAAATGAGAAAACAGTAGACTGCAGAACTGATCTCAGGTCTCAGCTGGGTGGCAGTTCAGATGTCTGTGGACTCTAGCAGGTTCTCTTGCTAGTGTGCTTGGGGAGCAATGGTAACATCTAGTCCTAATCCCTATGGCAGTATGGGAGCTCTCTGTTTTGCTGTCCACGTCAGTTATATAATGAGACAAAAAAGGGCAGTAGTGGGAGCTGTGCTGGGTAAAAAGACTCTAAAGCAAAAATTGTAAAATCCTAGAGGAGGCTGGTTATTGTTTCACCATGCAGAATCTAAATAGAGAGTGTTTTCTTTCCTGCTTTCCCAAGGAAATTGTCTAGTCTTGAATATCTGGATTTGTCCAGCAATAACCTCTCTCAAATCCCAAGTGGTTTACCTCGAAACATCATCCTCCTCCACCTGGAGAAGAACGCAATTAAGGTGATTGGCAGAGATGTCTTGACCCAAATTAAGAACCTGGAGTACCTTCTGCTCCACAATAACAAATTAAAAGCCCGAGGTATTCACCCGTTAGCCTTCCAGGGCTTAAAGAAACTGCACACTGTCCACCTGTACAACAACATGCTGGAAAGGATTCCCAGTGGGCTGCCCCGGCGAGTGAAAACACTTATGATCCTTCACAACCAGATCTCTGAGATTAACAGGAATGACTTTGCTACCACTTACTTCCTTGAAGAGCTGAACCTGAGCTACAATAAACTCACAAGTCCCCAAATTCATCGGGAGGCCTTCCGTAAACTGAGGCAACTCAAGTCCTTAGATCTTTCTGGAAACAATCTCCACACGGTACCCTATGGCTTTCCAAAGAACTTGCAGATTCTGAAGCTGAAGGAGAATGAGATAAGTGTCATCCCCAAAGGGACTTTGTCTGGGATGACAAAGCTGCGGGAACTGTATTTGAGCAACAATAAACTGAAAATAAATTCAATTTATTCAAGAGCTTGGAGAGAACTCAGCAGTCTCCAGGTAGAAACATCACCTTTTCTAATTGTTTTAGTAATGCTGATGTCCTCATCTGTCTGCCTAAGCCAATTTGTATAGCACCAGTACTAGATGCATTTGGTCTTTGTGTTTTGGGCTTGAAATGTAAGCACTACCTCCTCTGTTTCTAGAGTAGAAATGATGTTCTGTTGTGCCAAAGGTGGGCACCTCCCACTGCTGACCAGGGCAGGGTCCACCATGTACTACTAATTCTAGGAAATGTAGAGACGTCTTTGTTTCTGAGCCCTAATGATGTCCTGCATTTTCAGATAAACATTAGTGAATGTTGTCACTGAAACTGAAATTGTGCCTTTCAAATAGCCTGTCTCCCAAAAGATTTAAAATCAGCTCTGAAGAGAGACAGCAGGAGGAAGGAATGCATAAACAAAACCACTCTTAATTCTCAAAGCCCCCACATCAGCTTATAGTCAGACAGGCCAAGCTGTAGGATTTAGCAGCTCAGCTGGCTAAGGCACCTGGATAGCAGCTAGGAGGTCTGGATTCAATCAGCAGTCGTCTTATTTGCTTAATTGTTGGAGAAAGTTAAACGCAAACCATAAGGCACAGAGGAGCAATCACATTTGTGCTGTGCAAAATGACCTTTCAAAATTGTTACGCTGGCTGAAGGATTTGTCTGCATTTCCTTTTAGGCAACAGCCTGTTTCCTGCAGTAAAAGGTATTACCTATGTCATATGGCAACCATCTAGGGTGCATATGGTTAGGTTGCTGTACAGGCAAAGTTTGTGCATCTCAGAGTAGATCAGGGATAATAGATATGGAGTATATGTCACACTGGCCCCCAGTGTGTTTTCATGCTATTCAAGTGTTTATCTATGTGAGCATTTCCCTTTCTGTTGTTTCTGGGAATAAACAATAGGTTCTTTTTCAGTTAATATGAATCAGCAATGCAGCAACAGTATCTGTAGGGCTGTTGGTGTGCATCAGCTGCAGTTTTGGTCCATGGTGTTAATAATATATTTTGCATTTGTCTAGTGCTTCACTAATATGTGCATGTGTGTGTGCAAACAAAAGTGGGTCATGAGACCTGTTAGGCAGCTTTAGTTGTTGGTTGGAATGATAAGCTTTCCTTCTCAAAAGGCTTGATTCATAGCTACTTCATGTTCTTTTTATTCTGCTGTGAAGCCAGAATAACACATTGCTGAATCAAATATTGACTCCTTCATTGTACTTACCCCACAGCAAACCCTGTTCATATTAAACAAGGTTAAGATAATAGCACATACTTAACATTTTGTTAGACCAGTGGTGCATTTTTGGCTGTTGCTTTTTTCTGGAACAGCATTACTACTTGTTATTTTTTTCCATGATAGTATATGTAAATCTTTTTCATCATTTAGGGCTTAACTGAGCTATTGGATTATGAGTTGGTGTGCTGGGGTGGATTTGACAAGTAACCATCTCATAAGATCCTGGTCATGCATGTACTTAGCATGCGCTTCAGTCCAAGCTGTTTCAATGGAAATCACTGAAGACTATCTGCAATTGCCAAGCTAGACATTTACATAATTGTTTGCCAGACTGGGATTATGTGGAGATTAAAACACTGAAATGATGACAATTGTTTGCAGAAGTGTAGCTTTGAATAATGTGTTGCTAGTGTGTCAGCTTGGTGCTATGAAAATGCTATAATTCAGGATAACAAAACACTTCTTTTTGATCCATTTTCTTGCATAAAACTCATCTGAGAAATGATCATGGGTTTTAGTCCTGGTGTCTTCATGCATTCTCCTTTAGAACATTTGCATGTGTTTTTATATGTGACTAGTCACTAACTTTAGCTAGTGAAGTGTTTGTAGTAGCAGCTTCCAGGGAATATCTCATGCATTTGTGAAAACCAGTCTGCTTTTAATTGACCTAAAACATGCATGAGATAAAGCCTGGGGACAGAGATACAGAAATGTTGGAACTCCTAGACAAAAGAGCCTGATGTGTCACGTGAGATCATGATGCTAAATAGTAGCATAAGAGCAGAATTGTCATGGCCGCACTTAGGTTGATGCAAATTAGAGGTAGATTAAATTAGTTTATGCTATAATAAGTATCACTTCTGGTTTTCGACCATGAATTCAAACTGAACGTTTCTGCATGGCTGACAATTTGCAATTTGCACTGTACACACAGTGTTTGTCATCTTCCTGACCTCATCAGAAGGGAGAGGTTCTGAAGCAGACTCATCAAAGTACCATCTGAAAAATAAAGCCTGTTTCCAGATGATTTTCAAACACAGCAAAACCTGGATAAGTTTTGCATAAACATCTCCTTTCTGCACTGTTACCATATTAGGTTTTTATAAGTGCATATGTATGTATACATATTTTTATAGACTTATGTGTATATATATATATAAATATCAATGGATACACTTTCGAAAGAAGGGTGTGTGTGTATAGAGCCAGCTTTTAGAAGTTCATTTGTTGTCAGACTTAATGGAGTACTGCTAATATTTAAAATCCATTATTTATTTGACCCCTTGTTGTCTCTTCCTTGCAGTCACTAGACATGGCTGGCAACCAGCTAACTTCTATCCCATCAGACCTGCCAGAATCTCTAGAATATCTTTATCTTCAGAACAACAAGATCACAACGATTTCAGAGAATGCTTTTGAATCCACACCCAAAATAAAGGGGATTTACCTCAGGTAAGGTCAATTTTCTGCTTCAGCATGTAAGAGTTGTTCATTCTTCATCCATTTTATAATTGCTTACTTATTAGAAAGTATTTAAAATCCTAATTTTCTAAATAAGCGACTTTGTTTTATAGTAATTATGGTGAAACTATGTTCATCTGCTCATGAAAGACACAAATACACATAATAAGCTCTTTCTGTTTAGGAAGTTTGTCCTCTCTGTGCTTATTAGTATGGATTAGGCATGTTAGCCTAATTCTGGGAAAGTAATGTTTATGTCATATTCCAATATTCAGCTGTGAGCTAAAAGTTTACAGTCCACTTATAGGAATACAGCTTTGACTGTGTCTGTTAGCCCTGGATTGTGAGGTGTGTGCATTGAAGCTGTGAGCATTCCCTTGATAGTTTTATCAGAAACACTTGACAATTTACAATGGTGGCAGTTATGTAATTAAATTTAGAAGCTTTTCTATTTTTTTTCCCTACTCTGTCAGTTGTATGATGACTTTAGTTTTATAGGTGGCAGTTACTGACCTTTTTTTACGTATAATGCATGCTCACAGTAATGTAACTCATTTAAACAGAGAAGTGAAGCAAGAATCTGGCCCAGCAGTATGTTCAATTTTAATCTGATGGAAAATTATTGAAAATATTGTTTAGAAGTAATTTATGAACCCCTACAGAATATTTGGTTAAACTGATCCAATGGATGTGTCCAAAAAGCCTAGACTGCCTGTTGCACAAGACTAAATATGGCCTTATTTTGTCTGTATGTAACTAAGCTCTTCTGTAGTTCTGAAACATACCTTTTTGGATGAATTATTCCATACCAAGCAAATAAAATTACAAAATCTGGTGTAAATTAGAGCAGTCTGTCTATTCAGCTGCTCACATTTATGAGATTTTAGTGAATGCTTGGATGCAAACCAGAAACCACATACCACATTCTAGAATTCTTTATAAAGAGAAAAAAGGAATTTGAAAACTATTTTGCTAACATATTTAGGAGGCAACTCCACCGAAGTTGTATTTCTTAATGAGAGGCTATTAATCAGTGCAATGCTATGAAACAATAATATACATGTGGAATATTGGATTGAATATGAATTTAAGCATGTTCAAGACTAACCCTCTCTGGGAAGGAGAAAGCAGGATACCAAAAGAAAGAGTTTATGGGGGAGGAATTCCAATATTATGATTTTTTTCCCTTGCAGAATACAGTTACAGAATGGGAAAGAGGGTCTGGGGCAGAGAAAAGTAAAGTTTTTTGAAAGCTTGGCCAGTGAACTTGAAATTAATGAGAGATACCTGGTGTTTCCCAATATTTTCCTGCAAGGTCCTTTGTGATGATAGAGTGCTGTCAGCAAACTTTGTTCATTCACTGCATTTGCCTGCTTGCTAAACAATTAGCAAGCTTTCCCTTCTCTTTCCCCCTAGCCTGTTTTCCCTTCCTTTTTCCACCCAGAGGAGTCAGTACTCCTGGAGTGCTGTTGTGGGTCGTTGTAAAGTTAGAGTAACTTGGGTCAGTGTAAGTTAATGTAACTCTGCAAAATGATTTCCTCCTTGGCTCCTCATTTCTCATTTCTGTGTTGGATATGAAAATGGGTTTATTTTAACAGGAAGACCTTTTTTGCTTGTTTAAAGGTTTAATAAGATTGCAGTTGGAGCACTGAAGGAAAGCACCTTCCAAAACCTACAGCACTTACAGGTATTGGATATTGAAGGAAACCTGGAATTCAGCAACAGTTCAAAGAATAAGGATGACTCAGAAGAGGAAATTGAAGATGAGGAAGAGGAATAAGAACTGAGATAAAATGTGAACCCACACAATCACATCATGTGGGAGGTAAGAACTGTAGTTTAGTTAAATCAAGGACCAATTCTCAGACTCCTGTGTAAATAACTCCAATTTACAAATATGATTCTATGATACCACATGTGTGAAGACTCAAAAAAGAAATAAAAAGGACAGAAGCTACATGAAAAATCAAATATTAGTCGTCCTGGCTGGGTTATATGAAACCCTTTTTGAGAGAATAAATAATTTATACCTACAGACTTAGAGTACATATATCTTCAGAATCAACACAGCTCTGATTTGGCTTGGGGCATGTACAGTGTATCAGCAGGTACTAAGTTTAGCATAATCTGAATTCGGTATTATATTATGTAACTGATTTTGTTTTTCTAATGTTTTGCAGGAAAGCATATGGGAAACTACATATATGCCTATGTGTATATATCTATATAGATATACAGAGAACACTTAGACAAACGTGCAATGAATTATGCAGAAACTGTAATGGCACTGGGCCAGGCTCATGGAAGACAGTGTGTTACAGTGCCTTATTCAGGGAGAGACCCTGAATGCCTTTCCAAAGCTTCCAAATCATCTTATACAAGACCCAGGATCATAAGGGATTGTGCTGGAACTCACAAAAGCAGGCTTTTGTTTCTTCTGTTTCTCTTCCTTCACTGTAACCATCTGTAATAACAATATGGGGCTGTTTTGAACACATGCCTTCAAATGCTGTTTTTGTCACTGTATTTTAAGTGAACCATGTATATGCTTCTTTTCTTTTCCTTCACCCCAAAGAAGCTGTTGTTGATCAGGTGAGATGGATATTTGCAGTAGTTTCATGTGTGGAGCAGTGCATGAGGCATTTAGGTCTTCAAGCAGCAAATAATTCTGGATGCAACTATTTCTCTTTTATAACAATGTGTATATTTGGATGAGAAAAACAAAGTAAGGCTGGATCCCATATTATTTTATCTCTACTGCCAAAGCCTGCAGTGTATGCCTATTTTAGAAGATTTTAAGGTAAAACAATTGCCATTGTGAATATATATATATAAAATCAGTATGTCTGCCTTCCAGAGCTTTGGTAAAGCTTCTGTCTTGCTGTTATTTGCTCATGTGGCAGTTGTGTGAATGTCTCTAAAAGTATATCCAGAAGATTGAGTGACAGTAAGCAGTTTAATATATATGGTAGAGGTTTTCATATGTTGTGTATCATTCACATTAATAAGGGTCAGAAATGAGAGTAACGAAGCAAAAGAGGTGAGTGTGAGTTGTTTTAGGAAAAAACTGTTAAGCATCAAGAGAAATTTTGTTTAGTTCAAATCTGGAGACAGTGCCTGCTGTCATATCATACCCTCTTAAAGCCTCACTTATTTTATGGTGATGAGTATTCTCAGCTCCTCTTGGAATCAGAGAAAATAAGGAAATGAAGGAAAAGAAGATCTACAGAGGTAGTTGGATGGCAAGTTTCTTATTTGATTATAATGTCCTTCATCTGAGGTAGCTAATCTGTTTGACAAAATAGTCTTTTCTTTTGAGGATTTCTGACTGAACACATGTTGTTTTGCATACTGCGTTCCACGGTTTACTTGGAAACACAGTTGGCGTAGTTTTTTACCAGCTGTTTTTCCTCCTGGAGAAGATCTAGTTCCATGCTCTCCCTTTGGGTTCCCGTAGCACATGACAGTAATTTCAAGTGGATACTTCCTACCTTAGACAATTCAACATGATCATGAATCATAGAAGGAAAGAGTAATTAGAAAAAAATGAAAGCTTGGCACTAAAAATTGTGAAAAAACACATTTTTGAATTTAAGCTATACAGCTGAGTAATAAAAAAGCCTTCCAACTGACTTTTGGAATAGATTTATATGCAACATGTTTACTGAATATAGCTCAAATCAATTAGCTATCTCCAGCAGACCCCAGTGGAAGTTTTCCCAGTCTTTGGTGAAACAGACAAGTTTATTATACTCCTGAACAAGCTGAGAATATCCAGATTTGCACAGTTTTATGAAGACCTGTTTGTTTATCTTTAAACTTCAGTCTCTCACTCTGATTCTGTGAGGAGTCAGGTGCTCCAGACTCCCTTTGAGTTCCCTAAGAGTCTGATATGGTGAATGCAGGGATGAAGGTACATTTTGTCACATTGTAGAATCAGACCCAGAATTTCAGGATGATACGTACACTTTTAAACTTCTTAATCAGTGTCAGCCTTTGCCAAAGGAGATCTGCCTACAGTTGAAGAAGCATATCCTGTAGACCTAGCAGAGTTAGGAAAAACTTTTCCAAGTTTATTTCAAAATAATTTCACACTGAATCTGTCCTTTGATGGGAAAAAGTTTACTAGCAGTAAAAAAAAATGGGGGAGGGAAGACACCCATTTTCCTCAGTCAAAGCTTCAAACTCCTCCAGGAAGAATGACTTTTGATTGCCCTGTAAGAGATTGGTGGGGGAGAACCAGAAAGAGAAAACACAACCATTGTTTCATGGAACTTTATTCATGTGAATTGCTTAGATTTAAGAAAGAGAAGAACAGAAAGCTTTTAAGGCTGAAATAGATGTATGGGTAGTGAAAACTTCAAGTCTAAAACATTCAGTTGGCAACTTTATTCCTAAGTGTGCATTTGCACAGCTATTTTAATCCTAAGTCTGGTCGGTATTCATGCATGGTCTGTAAGTAAACTGAGGTCTGAGCTTATTTGCTGTTTTTCTTTTAAAGGCTGTGTACAGAGGGTGCTGCACAAAATGGGATTTTTCTGAGGTTGGATACGATTTTTCACAGCAACAGTATGTGAGCTATCAAGAACTTAACCTCATCAGGTGCCAAAAATAGTCCCTGGATAGTGAGCTTTTATTTCAGACAGTGGGCATATAGGCGGCTGTGTCTGCAATGTGGACAGGCTGTTCTGCAGCCATTCTCCATCTTGTTCCTGTTCCTTTGGGCTCCTGGCCCTATGATCGTCCCCTCCCAAGGGCTGGGACACCCAGTGCCTGCTCCCTACCCTCTCCTGCCCCACACGTTCCCTCCAAGTAACCCCAGTGCCTTCTTATTTTGGGGCTTCTGGGAAAAAAGGTCAGGGATAATTGTATCTTCCCAGAGGTTTTATCTTCTCACATGTTATGGCTCCTTTTCCCTGGCTGGGAGAGGCCTCAGGGCCCAATGAGCCGCTTTACCCTCCCTGGGTGGTGGGAGGGGCTTCAGGGCCTGCTCAGAGGCACTAGGGCTCAGACTGGATCTGAGGAGCCTGTTTCCCTCTGCTCCTCACATTCACAGAAATGCAGGGCCCCTCCTACCCCAAACAGGCAAAAATGCCCCACAAAGGAGCTGGTGGCATCTCCCCCTGCTGTGAGGAGAGGCCATGTCAGCAACCCTGTGGAGAGGGAGGTGATACAAGGCCGAGGCCTTCCCTCTTCCAAGATGGCGCCCTGTGATCCCCTCTTCAAGGAGCAACAGGACCTCGTGGGTTACCAGCAGTCACAGCCTTGGCTGGCAGGAGGGGTGAGTGATAGGGGATGCCAGCAGCCATGCTGCAAGGGAGGGAGGGGAGGCAAGGTGAGGGGCTGGAAGGGTGAAGCACTTTTGTGGCGTAGTGAGGGGACTCCTGCTCTGCCTTGAGGGCCTTACCGTGCCATGCTGTGGTGTTTGGGTTTTGAGTGTGATGTTTAATAAAAAAGGAGTGCTTTACACAGTCAGTAGATATTCTTCTATGGGAAAATGTGTTAAGAAAATAAAAAATAACTTCCAAAGGAAAACTTTTGACCAAATTTGAATGGGGATGTGGTGGGGAGGCTGCAAAGTGCTCCCTTGGGGGAGTGACAGCTGCTCCTAACAAACTGCCAGCTGTAGAGCTCTGGCAGTGGCACAACATCTCTGTGGGGCTGCTTCCCCTGAGAGTTGCCAACCACCCTCCTCACAGCCAGCTCTGGGTCAGATAGCCATGCTGGGGTGAAGATCTACTGAATCTTCTGAACAAAAGAAGAGCTGCTTCAGGGACTTGGAGGTTATTTTTCTTAGCTTCCTCTAATAAACACTACAGGACTGTCCATTAAAAGGGCAGTTGGGGAAAGGATCCTCCAACTCCTGCAGGTGCTGAAGAATCAGGCTGGCAGGCCTGCTCTTAAGACATCTGTGGTGCAATCTCCCTCCTCCTCTTCTGCTGCTTTGCAAGATGGATAGAGGGGACTCCTGAAAAGGTTGAGGGTCTGGAGTAGCAGAAGTGCAGGAATGAGGCCATGGGCCTGCTTTAGTGAAGTGGATGAGGACAGGAAATGTCCTTCTTCCTGGGACACAAACTGACATTTCTGCTGCTCCTCAATGGTCTGTACAGAGCAGGAGGCAGGAGGGGTCTGTTTGAAATTAGATTGTTCTGGTTTGACTGCAGCTCCTGATGGTCAATAACAGTTTAGTTTATGATGCTGTTTGTCACCATATTGACTGAGCCCACTAACATTTTTACAAATTTTGCTTACAAAAAAGTAATAAGAATAAAGACATATTTTATAAATATTATTGATGGGAAACAGTCTCGGAAAGCTTCTATTGCTATTGATTTTTTGGGGAATAGTTGTCCTAAAAACGTTACACAATAAGAATTTAGCCTCGTTTTTTTCAAGCTATTTCCCTTCTCTAATGAGATTAATTTATGGAGGTCATTGTAATTGCTTTATTATGTTGCTAATGTAAGAACAGTGAGTAAATTCCCTAAAGAACTCCTTTAGTGAGGAAAATATTGGTGTGCCCTGTAGCTCTGATTCATACTGCTATTGTGAAGTCAGCCAGCTGTGAGATGTATGTGGAGTCAGTGGATGATAAATGTGTTCTAATAATCCAGTATATAAAGTGTTTCCATAAAAATTCTTCAGTAGTATCCAAGGATATTAAACAACCCATCAATAAAGTCCTTGTTTAAATGGTTTTGAATCAGGCAAATGCTGTTTTAATGCACAGTTATACAGGCTATCTCAAGTTTTCCCCATGGTAGTTCCAGAATCTGTTTTTAGCATATGATTTTGATATTGTTGAGAACATTGCTGCTGATAAAAGTTTAGATTGATTTGCCATATTCTCAGCTCCTAGTCACAGACAAGCAATGAATGAGTCTCATGTGTTTATTGCTTAGGATATAATTGCATGTTTGTTGACATTCATCGAGGAAATTAGCTTTAACAAATCTTTACTTAGGATATATCTTTTGTACAGGATTACAATTAACTTTGGTTACCTAGATTACTCTAGATCAACCCCTATCTTTGTGGTGGAACTCTGTGTTGGGTGTGTTTAATTCAAATGAAGCACTGGGATAAAACTCAAGGCACTTCACTGATGTGCTGAAGACAGTAGAGTTGCTGAATTGTGAGGCACCCTCATTATCCACAGCTTAAAAGATTTGGCACTGGGAGACTCACTTTGATTGTTCTTCCTTTCTCTGTAAAGCAGGTAGGAAGAACCAAAGTGAATCTTCCAATGCTAAACTAGGCAGGAACAACTGAAGTGAGTCTTCCAGGTTGTTCCCATCTGCTTTCAGAGAGGGGATGATGAAAATGTCTGGGATGAAGATAATCTCTAATAGCTTTTGTGCAATTTACTCTGGAAAGCTGCAGATTACTTGTGCTGAAAGTACAGTCTGGAGCTGTACAGTAGATCTGTGCACAGCACTCATGAGAAAAAAACAACTGAGAATGAGCAGTCACAGTGGAAATTCTCTCCACTGGAGAGCTTGCAGACTTCCTTTCTGAACTTTCTGTTTGAGCTAGTTCCAACTACAGTGCTGGTTTGATACCCTCCTGTCTGTCCTGATTCCTCCCTCCCCAGGTATTTGGTTAGGAAGGCTTTCATGTCAGAGAAACACATTCTTCTATTAAAACCCTGAGAGGATTGGATGATTTATTCTAAAACAAAGTTCGTGCATTTACTGATTAAACTATCAATAAAATGTAGACTACCCAAATCTCTGTGCTTTGAGTTTGTTTTCAAGAAAAGTCATGAAATATAAAAGAACTATTTAAAGTATTTAAATGGAAAAGAAGATGGAAGATTAAGGTTGAAAATACCCAGTTTGTCTCAGTTCTGTATAATTTCCACATGTTTTTAATAGCCTAGTGGTAAAACCCAATAAAACCACTAGAAGCAATGAAATCATAATGAAACATCTCAAGGTCAATCTTGTTTTTCTTTTGGTTTTGCCATTTAGCCCATACAGTATTTGTAGCAGATGTAACATGAGATATCTGTGAACATAAAACACTTCTTGTTTTGCTTCCCCTGCTTTTTCCATCTTATTAAAATACCCTTCTATGAGGGATGAAAAAAACAAACTAGAGATATTATATCCTTATTAGGAAAGTTCAAAAGCAACAATTAACTACAGTAAGTTTCATGTGGTGGGTCAGATCCTGGTTTTCAGCTGGTGTTGTGTGCAGATATATAGAAGCCTACGTTTCATTCCTAAATGAAATGCAGTTACATCTTTGTGATGAAAGATGACTGCTTTTACAGGAACAGATGCAGACCTCTGTACCTCCCAGGAGAAAAATTCCTATGATGGAAGCTGTAAAGCAGAACTGTGACCTATCTTGAGCACATCTGCAACTCTCAGTGGCATGGGAGGTCTAGGGTTTTGTAATGACTTAGTTGATAACACTTCAGGAACAATATTTGCTTGCTACTTGTTCCTGCGCTAGACTGAATGCTCTATGCTAGTTTGGAAGGAAGGACAGCATGTCCTTCCACTAAAAGTCTTTGTGGGAGTATGAGTAAGTTTCTATCATATCACAAATAGGAGAAGGACAAGAGTTGTTCCATTAACTGCATAGTCTGTTCTGATAATTTTCAGTGAGTGAGAGTGTGAATGGGTGACCAGTGAGTCACAGATGCTTGTGGATGCCTGCAGACCTGTCTTTAGCGGCTGTCCACAAGCAGAAGCTTTGTGAGAGGAATGACTTGCTCCATCCCTACATCTCCAGCTGCTGGTACCTTCTCATCTTGGAGCCATCATTCCATCATAATGGAAACTGAGGTTTTATCACTTAAAAGAGGAGCCTGATAATTCCTCAGAATATTGTGAGTAATGATCCTGTGCTTCCAGAAGGACAGAAGTGGCTAATCCAAAGGTAATCACATGAGTCCCATTTAATGTCTTATGTAATGGTCTGAGTCTTCAGCTGATTTATCCTTACCATGCAGCACCTTCTTGAATGAGAAAACTACTTTTTCTTTGTTTATAGGTGGGAAACAAACCCTGCATTCTTGTGGTCACTTGACCATGAGATCACATGAAAAGTCTGAGGTAGTGAATAATGAACTGAAGCAGTGACCACCCTTCCTGTTCTATTAATCTCATCCATTTGGGGTTTTGTGGGATAAACCCTTTTATACATTCCAAGAGTATCAGTCAGTATACTCTAAATTAGCTAGTTAGAAATGTAATTTTGAGTATATATTGCCTCCTTAGTTGTTTGTGAAACCAAAGGTTAAAGTGAGAAATTTAATGCATGTATTTCATTTGCAGTTCAGCCTTTAGTGAATGGATGCATTAAATTTGTCTCTTCAGAGGCCTCTTTACTAAATGCAGCAAAGTCAGATATTTTCCAACCATTATTACTGTAAAAGATAAAAATATAAAATATGTGCTCCCCCGCTGCAAGATAGGAAACAGTAGCATCCCTATAGAAAAACCTACATTGCTTTCTCTCCTCACTGTATTTAGTCCTTATCTGGAGGGCTGTAATCTCAGCCAGTTTAGTGCCTGGAGGGGAAAACCAGCAATTCCTCATTGCCACTGTGACTGAAATGAAAGATAGATGTAAAAATGCACCTGGTCCTTCACTAGAGGCACACACACACACAGGAGTACTTAGCACCAGGCAAGATCAAAGGCAGCCTAAGTTTTCCAAATTCAGTTCATTACACATTCTGCTTGCACACATCAACCACCTTATGCTAGTAGTTACCTCATTTTCATAGAAAGCACAGAAAGGCCCGAGGTAATTTCCAAGACTATCTATCTAGCTTGGAGATGAAGCTTTCTGTCTGCTTTGAAAGTATTACAAATCAGTTCACTGTTGTTAAAAGGGACTAAAATTAATATTGGTTGTAGAATTGAAAGTGAGAGCTCATCAAATGCTGATGTTATAGAGTTACTGAGTTTTCTAAGTGCTTTAGAAATGCTAGTATAGCATGGAGGGTGTTTAATGTTTCAGCTAAGTATTCAGATCATGGCATTGGCAATATCCTCAAGAACCTGTTTTAAGATGTCTTTAATGATGTTTTATGCCACAACAATACATAGTGGCTTATTTCTTCTCAGTAGTATCTCTAGAAAAATGCAGCTGCAAATTAACCAGCATAAAACAACTGCTTCTGATAAGTATGTGTTAGTTTGGATTACTTCCCAAATTATTTCTTCCCTAGCTGTATACAATGCATCACCCTTCTTAATTATTTTCTTTGCACCCATCAACTCTCTCCTAATGTGTATTGAGTATACTTTAATTGGCTAAGTTCCCTTCTGTTTTTTTAGCAGAGGGAGGCAACTTCAAAATAAAGTTGGATGTTGTCAGTTAAGAAATATGTTCTTTCCACATGTGTAAAAGTGTTCTGTGCAAACTGTTCTAATTAGTGATTGCTTGATTTTTGTTTTATAACATGAAAGTTTTGAGACTATAAAGGTCATGTGTTTGATTTTATGCTCTGAAAGCAGGAGAAACACATTTACCAACACAAAGCTTGCACACTGGCTTGATGATATCAACAGCTTTATTATTTTTGTTGGAAGGGAGTGTGATTATAGATGGAAAATGTGAACAGACCTATGCATGCGAATATGATATGAAACCCACTGCTAGCACAGCAAGCTGCTTGACAGCAAACACCATGAGACAGAGAAAATAGCTTAGGTGGAGGAAAACTTACTGTAAAAAGTAATTTATTATCAGCATTTGCCTTTCCCTAGTTAACAGTGGTGTCTTGTGTTCAGTACAGTGCTACTGTAATGGCAGTCGGATGCTCCAGTCAAGGTCACACTACACTAAGCAGTGTATATTTACCAGAACAAAGAACTCAAGTATTGTAGACCTCTAGCTAGCAGTATTTGATACCACAATAATAAAAGTCAGGTGAGAAACTGGACCACTGCCTTCCTCCCAGCTAGATGTGGGGCATGTATTGGGTATAAACCTGAAGTTTTAAAGATCTGAACAACATAATGGAAAAAAATGCACTTCAAGTTTGCAAAGCAATGGAGAAGGTTAATTCTAAAAGAGCTTGTTGATTCCATAAAAACATACACATGAGACTTCTGCATTCCCTACTTGCTAGAGCATAAAGGGGAAAACTTTGGGTTTTCTTTGTTGTTTAAGACTTGTGTAGCACAACTGGCTGCTGCTTCTGGTATTTGGTGCTTTAACTCACCTGAAGTTCTCCCTGTAGAAGTCACAGCTTCTTAGCACTGGAGTTGACTTAGATCTCTTGAGGTGTGTATAAGCTGAAGGGTGTAATACTAAATAAGCTGGCAAAAGGATTTACACTTTGTGGTTAGGCAAAAGTTGTAGGTGGCTGGAGAGGGCGGTAGCAAGACTAGCAGCACTTTCTGCTTGGCAAACAGTGTGTGGGCAGACTCATCCAAAACCAGTCAGTCTGGAACTACTTATTCCAAATCTTGGATCTACTTGGCCTCTTTTGTCATCATTTTTACCTATGCAAAGTGATTGTAAAGTGACAGATGACTGGCAGGATTTTGCTATCACTTCACATAGCTGTAATTGTCTATGTGAATTTAAACCCTTATGGTCTCTTTACTGGCAAAGTCAGCAGGCAGAGATCCTGCCCTCTCCATGTGTGCTTATGCTGTTTTATCCCTGGCTGCTTGCTTTTGTCCCTGTGTTACCCCTTCACTTATGTTGACAAAACTTTTGGTTAGAATTGTGCTAAAAACACATGTGAACTGGTTTGAATTAAAAATACTTCTCATTTGATTCTTCATCTGGCCTTGTAAATAATTGGGGCTGTACAGCTGGGAGAGGAGAGGAGGCAGTGCAGGAAGGAATAGACAGCTGGTGAGGGATGAAGGGGACCTCCTGGAGCAGCCAGCGCTGCTGAGATAAAAGTATCAGACACTGTGTTTGTCAGCTAGTGCTTCTGCCCATTCAGAGGGGTGCAGACCAGCCTCAGCTCTCCCAAATCACTCATTTTAATGGCACTATGTAGAGTAGGTCCATTACAGGACTTGTTCAGGAGCAAATTATTCTGAATAATTTCAGTTCTTCCCTATTCTTTGTGTTCTGTGTTTGTTGTTTTCACAACTCAGGAAAATAGTTATCAACTGTATGTACTTTCAAATTTATACATCGTTTCTGAGAAATTATAGGCAAATAAGATGTATGTTTGTTCTTCCTGGCTTTGCTATTTGATATTTAAACAACCTATATTACAGCCCTCTGAGGACAACTAAGTAGCACATGACAAAAGAAATAGTCTGAGCAGGAGCCCTCAAAGAAAAGGTGAATATGCCCCTCCCAGGAAAAACATTAATCATGTGCATGAAGAACTTCTGCTTCTGGTGAGAGCAGAAGTTGTTCTTTTCGACTGGGTTATTTTTTCTCTCCAGATGAGAAGAATATATTATAATACCAGGCACATGTTACCTGATACTGATATGCCACAAGTAGCTAAATATAATATGTCAAGTGTATTGGTATGCACTAGTATGTAATCTCTGGATTGAAACCCTACTTTCAAAAGGTCTCCTTACTTCCAGTCTCCATTTTGGCAGAGAAATGGGATGACACTAATAGTAGAAGTGCACAGACAACCTGTTTTTAAACGGCATGTTTATTAAAAATATTCTCTATCACAAACATTGGAAACATACTCAGCAGTTTGTATTGTAACTGAAAGATCCAGTAGATAGTGGAGAGGGAGTAACTGTCAATGTAGATGAACTGAATGATAAGAAAGAACGTGCCAGTTTCCACAGCAAACTCCTTACAAAGCCCCAATATCATTCAGCATTATCAGGTTCTAGTTTGTGTTCAGTCTGCCTTTAGGATGAAGTGTATGGTTCATCATCTTGACCTTTGGGTTTATACATATTTACAGTAGAAGAGCCTACAAATTACAGGAGAGGACACATTAGCACCAGTGCTCGCATCGCCTCTGCCACTGCATGTGCTTAGTACTGACTCTACCAAAGAGTTAGGTTAAAAAAAGGTTAATAAATCTGGCACTTGGAAGGCAAACTGTGCTCTGCAGTGACCTAGGAATTCTTTGTGTTATGTATCACATTTGAATGCCTGTCTCTGAAGGCTGCCCATCAGAATCACCTTAGTGTGCTTTCTTGCCAAAATGCATGCTTTGCTTCACCTCTGCCTGGAGTGTTATTTAGTGATATACATAACCCTTTGAGATCAGGAAATCAGTGTGATTTTCTTACTGCTGTTCTAAAACTAAGCACAAACTCTATATTTAGTGAATATTAGATAAAATTAACATCTTCAGCAATTTTAGTGAAACATTTTCACATAGCAAAAAAAATCTACATAAATAATTGGTAATTACTGAGGTTCACAAAAAAAGGCTTTGGTTAGAAAATCAAAAAGGGTTAAATAAAAAAACAACCACCCAACTTTTAAAAAAAGGAAGCCAAAGGAGTGTCAAATGCTATACTGGAGTCAAACGAGTGCAGAATAAAACAGTCACCCATTAGTTAGTTTTTCCATGTTAAAATCTTCCACTTAAAGAAGCCCATGTCTCTTGCAAGCTGTGTGCCTTTCCTGACATTCACAGCTGGCCTGCTAGCTCCAGTACAAGCAGGGTGGCGATAATTCCACATTTTCCTGTTCAAGGCAAAGAGTCCCTCTTCCAGCTGTGAGGTAGAGATTTGGTATCAGGTCACTGGGTGTGAGATACCACTGAGCGTAGCAGTCACACATTTGTTTCTAGTTCATTTATTTCAATAGTGCAGTGGTCTTTACTGTTGGATTTCTTTGTGTGGTTCTCCACTGGACTTTCTTCTTGCTCCACTTGTACAGGTATGTGGTGCTGAAACCTTTTCACTGTTTCTGGTCCGTGAGATTCATTCATGGTCTTCACACAGCCATTCCTCTGGTAAGCCACAATCTGATGGACGTTAATAGGCTTAGTTTCACAGATCAATGGCACCTATGTGAAAAGCATTAAGATCTGGAATACGTCCACTGAATGCTGTATAGGACAGGAAAGGAAATTTCACTTTGAAAACCTGCTTTACATTCACCAGGATTATCTAGGGCCTCCACAGACTTCCAGGACTTGTTTCTCATACACACTAAAGCATCCTTGCACCACTTGGATAAAATAAAAGTGTCTCTAGGTAGGTAAAAATGCAAATTATGTCACAACTCTAACTTCTACTCATAGTAATTACTGGTTGCATCAGCAAAGCTATGTAAGCAGGATAAATAAAAGTAGAACATCAGGGCTAAGTTGGAAAGATACAGCCTCTCAGTGACCAATATACTGAGCTTTGGCCACTGCTTGCTCTTGAGTGCAATTATACAGACCAGTAAGTCATTTGTTATTGCCTTCTGCCTTTCTTCTAATCCAATAAACTAACACTTGTCTTTTCAGTCTGCACTGTTTCAAAAGAATTAAAGAGGATTTTATTGACTGATTCATAAGTTAAATATTAAAGTGTCCTTTAATTTGCACCAGAAGTTTTGATGGGGAAAATAAGATGTAAATACTGGCAGAGGAGAAAGGTGGGCTTGCAGCTGAGAAAATTTGACCTTTGGGTATACATTGCTAACTCCAAAAATTATGCAGCCAAAGTGTATGGTAGACTAATGGTATATTTTAAGACAATTACAGAGCATGATGTAAAGAAAATTCTCATCACATATGACTAAGTAATCCCTTAGGAAGGATTTTATATTCTTGAAACACACGTCTCTTCTTGTGTTCTGACAGAGTTCTAAATGCAGCAATGAAAAGTCAGGAGGCCTGCATTAAGCAGGAACTCAGACTATATTACTGGTTTTACAACAGATGACATACCTTACCATTAGGTTATATGTTTAGGGGTTTTTTTTTGTAGCTAGCTATATATGTAGCCCATATATTAAAGCCTAGTCCTGTCAGGTACTGCAGTTTCTAAATGCCTCAGAGGACAAGGCCTTTCTACGTAAAACTTGAAAGAGCAGGAATTTTAAAAGCATATTGCAGGAAGGCTTGAAAATGGGATTTACCAGAAAGACTGTCTGTAAAATGGGAGAAATAATAAGAGAAATAGGGAAAAATAATAATAGAAATAACACTTTGCCATTAATACTGTTGTTCTTTGTAGAATATTATAAATGATGCAAAGAAATGAAACATGCTGTATGAAAATCAGTCCTGATGAGGAAACTTTTCTGCATAAACCACTCTGTCTTTGTGGAAGAAAGGTAGTTAGAGTCTGCTGTGAGATGAAATGGTTGGGTATTAGCACCACTAAGCATGGAATTAGCAATCCCCTTTGTTAAGGATTTGAAGGAAGAGTTCCTTGTATAAGGAAAGACTGAGTGATGAGTGACAAGGAGGAAGGAAAAAAGCATGGAAGTGGAGGGAGGCAAGCGAGAATACCTCTGTATATGATGTGTATGGAGTAAGGTATAGAGAAGGAAAGACAAAGATACAAAGAGGGACTTGTGTTAAATGCTGAAGGCATGGAGATGGCTGAGAATGAAGTCTAGAATGGAGCAATGTGCTTGTGCTAGTCTGGAAAGGAAATTATTGCAGAAAGGAAATTATTTTCAGATTATGCTAACACAAGGGCTTGAAACACCCAGAGTAGTTACTTTTGTTGTAGTTTATTGATTATGCATCACACATTCACAGAAACCTTTACCTCCCCCTACACAAAAATGCTGAGGGACATTTGTCACCTTGCTCTGTTGCTGGTCACATTTTGGAAGAACAACTTACTGGTCAGTCAGGACTTGGGTACTGAGTGTGAGACTCACAACTCCAGCATCTCCTGCATTCACAGGATAGTGCAGCTGCTTCTCCTGCTCCCAGCCCCGGTGTGCCAAACACAGCTGGCTGGCAAGCTTTGAGCTTGAGTGGCTTTCTGCATGACCTCATGGAAAAGGACCCATCTGTCCCATCTGGCTAAGCAGCACATTGCCCAATTCTGTCCTTTCTCTGAAACACCTTTTATAAACCAGATGAAACAAATATGGGAGAGTAGGAGCTCTCAATTTCTTTGCTGTAGTATGGCACATGGTGGCACACCCTGGCTCATGGCATAGTTACCTCATCACCGTCCTTGATAAACTCCTTCCGGCAGATGTGGGCCATGATCCCAGCAGCCAATGCATCTCCCAGGACATTAATCATTGTTCTAAACCTGTCTCTGGAAAAAGAAATAGTATTGGTAGGTTGTTGGCTCTTTAGGTACATTTCTATGCTTTCATCCCTGCAGTAATTATAGCTGAAGGTCAGTTTTGCTGTTTTTAGGAGCTAACGAGTTTAGAAATGGTATTAAGGAGTTTGGCTCAGGGGAGCTACTATTTACTGAGCTGCTCAGTTGGAGTTTCCAGCCTCTTTTGAGCTCAAGGCACTGTGCTACCACATACTTCAATTTGTAACTGAGCTAACTAGAACTATGCCTCCCTATATATGCAAGCTGACTCAGCACTAAAAAGGTTTAATACAGCAGATCAAGACTGCATTTGTGTCTGAGTTTTTAGTTTAAGGTCCAGTATTATGGCCTGGTTTGGAGGGTAGTGCTGCAAATGCCTTAGTTCAATAAAAGTAAAGGCTAGCCACTATAACCAGTACTTTATATTAGTTATTAAGTTCCAAATCTCAACAAAGTGCTAGTTAAGAATATTATTGTATTGCTCGAATGCAGAATACAATCAAAGTTATTCAGAGGATTGCTAAATAACTATACCTACAAACTAAGCAGGCACTGACCATATTGAAATCAAGTTCATTCCTGAAAAGCTATGATTGCTATGGCTACCAATGGCTCTTAAAGATTCTTCATTTTCAGTTATCATCTTTTCCAATTTAAATTTTTATACTTGACAGTACTTTGTATATGTACTGTTTTACTATTTTTCATTTATTTATGGCTCATTTCCTCCCTGTTTACACCTTCCACCCACTCTCTGAAATATAAATCAATTAAAATACAGCCTGTAAATACACAAAAGTAACTGGTTGTCATAGACAAGAGTTACACTTGAAACAGCTTGGAATCTATTAGTTAAAACTGATGAGACTTCAAATGCATATTATAGTTCTTAAGTCTGAAATATATCACATCTTTTCCAAGAAAAACATACACATCTGAAAACTGTGATGTATTAGTAACTTAATTTATAAATGTGGGTTATAAAACGGAGGTTCAGAAATCTCCAGATGTTTGGCTTATTAAAGTCAGTGATGGTCCAATATCAACAGTGCCCACATTTCTATATCTTAATATAGAAAAAAATTGAAACTGTGTGCTGGATTTTCTTCAGATATTTTAGGCATGTACTCTGAGCATGCAAAAGTTTATGCAGCTGTTTGCCTAATTAGTATGAAAGTTCCTGCATGGAAGGTTTTTCGCCTGTGAAGTTAGCCAAATTGTACATGCAAATGCAAGTAATTTCAGCAGCAATATTCCACAGCCTACACATAGATGTGGTTGTTGACTCCAGGA
Source organism: Bucco capensis (assembly GCA_013396975.1). Classification (NCBI taxonomy): domain Eukaryota; kingdom Metazoa; phylum Chordata; class Aves; order Piciformes; family Bucconidae; genus Bucco; species Bucco capensis. The sequence continues at coordinate 3,009,381 of VWZO01000732.1, forward strand.
CCCAGTTCTACACTTGCTTGCTGAATCCAGTTTTCTAATTCCTTCTGTTCTGATTTTGGGTTTTGCCTTGAGGAAAAATTCCCACAAGAATATGTTATACAGGAAAAAATACTGTTACAGCACGTATTGATAGATATTCCTGTTACATGTTAGCTTTATTTTTGCTTGGTTGATCATGAGATTTTGATTCTTGGAAAGATATTCTGAGTTGTTAATTTTGGATTGTGCAAAGAGTCAGCTGTGGTAGAGAACATGCTGTATGAGCAGAACTCTAGAGTTTGTACTCCCTTTTGGGCTCTGATTAGCATCTCTTAAAAACAGGATTTGAATAAACATTTTGATTTGCTTCTTTATGCCTCTGAGCACTTGCTAAAGGTATGTATTTCACATACATCTTATGGTTACCTAAACGATTTTTAATACCTGCAGTTCATTGTAATGGCTATTTCAGTCTTGTGAGGTTTCCTTGAAGGGTTTGTGATACTCTAGTACTTCCAAAACTAACACTGAAAATATTAATCATGTCAACCATGTTTACACTTTGCATTTGCAGGCTCTTGAAACTACCAAGTGCCGAAATATAAACATATACTTTTTGTATGAAAGGTCATCTGCAAAGGACAGAAAATTGGTTCTGATCCTTGTTCACTTTTTAATATCATCTGGAACTGTAACCTGAACAACTTTTTTGTCTGTGGTTTTGAAATGTTTTGTAAAACAAAAAAGTATAATTCCCATATACGCTGGAAGACTTACTGGAAAAAACAGTTAATTGGTGTTGCAAGATCTGGGTGAAAAACAAGCAATATAGAGGGAAAAGACTTTTGTAATACAGCTTAAGTCTTTCATTAACTATTACGCTTCAGTGACTAGCATTACAAAGGCTGCTTTATTAATATCTGAGCTGCCATACCCAAGTTTAGGTGACCACAGCAAATACTACTTATCCTTCACAGAATAATATTCTTGGTATTCTTCAAAAAAATTATCTTAAAATAGGCATACAACATAACACTCATGACTCCTACTGCTACTACTAATAATATCCGATTACACTGAACAGGAAAGTGAATAATTTCTTCTCACATTTCCTTGCACAAAAAATCAGTGGCATGAGGTTGAATAAAAGAGGATGTATAACAGAATGGACTTGTAACACATTTTTACCCAGAAACTTAATGTAAAGAAACTCCATTTTATTAATAGATACATATTTTATATATTTAATAAGAAACAATTTGGACTGTTTCCTTGTGGATGCATATGCTAGTTCTGTAGTGAATTGAAATGCAAATGAGCTAGAGATGGGTATTTTGCTATTCATCTTTCTAGACTATTCAAAATTGATTGATTTATGGACAAATACATAAATGTTAGGAGGTCAAAGAAACCAATCCTTATGAATTCTTAAACTGGCTCTTCTCATGGTTGACACCTTTCTCTTTTATTCTGAGTATGTTAAGTTTTAATCTCTGCCTCTGCTGTTAAAACCTCAGTTATTAGGGATGTACCAAAGTAACCTCTCTACAGAATGGCTGTGCTTGCAGAACCAGGAGACACTTCCATTGCTTGACTGTCCTAGATAAAAATAATTCTTAAGTTTTCCCATGATCTCTCTTAAGGTAGTTACTTTGTTCTACTTCATCATCTTCCCTTATATTGGAAACTGCTGTGGTCACCTCACTCGGCCTGTTCTGGTTTTAGACTAAATGAACTCTGTTTCTTCAGACTTTCCATGTAGGTGATATTGTCCAAGTCTCATCTAAACTCTCATTTGTCCATGTCTTTTTTTCCATATAAATGCCCACTTCAGCAGAGTATTTAATCTGAGGCCACATGAGCACCATCTCAAGCAGAATAATTACTTTCCACTTATATATATATATATATATATCTGTATTACTACACCCGTGGAGACCATTTGCCTTTTTAGCAATGTTGCCACACTGGAAGCCTCAAAAGCTTAATGTTACTTACAGTGCCCAGTCAACAGCAATAATTAACGTGATGTCATCTGTTGGGAGCCCAACTGAGGTCAGAACGATGACCATTGTCACCAAGCCAGCTTGTGGGATACCTGCAGCACCTATGCTGGCAGCTGTTGCTGTGATGCTTTAACAAAGAAAGAAAGGAATAAGCTTTATCAGTGATGGATTGGTCTGCAAGAAACCACACCGTGTTTTCTACAGGAGCTTTCCTAAATCATAATCCTTCTTACACAAGCCACCTCACAGAAGTGCCTGTGTTTTGTGGACAGAAGCCAGGTCAGGAGGCATGAGCAGGACAAACTGTCTGCCCAGTGATAGGTTCTCACCCTCTACTTTTGCAGCCTTGGCACTGGTAGGGCACTTCAGTTATCTCTTAATATCACAGGTGTAGAGACAGAGGGGCAGCCAGGCTGTGGGCTTCTCTGAATTATGTCAGCATCTCGTGGGTCATGGCACCACACAGCACCATGTGCAATGAATCTGTCAGCACTCTTGATTGCTGCTTCACCCTTGGCAGCAGAGCTCCCAGCAGACCTCTCTGAGTCATCATCAGCAGTTCCTGTGCCAGGCAAATCCGTGGCTGGCTGCAGCTAGGACCTTCAATGTCAATCCATCACAAAGAGGCTAGGCCAAGGGTGAAGAGGCTGGGCCAAGAGTGAAGTCTTTGCATAACACATGGCTTTGGATACTTAGATCTAAATATGAAGCAAGTGTGAATGTGACTGTACCTCTTCAGTTTCTGGAAAGTATTTTTGCTTGACCTTCATACCATTTTTTCAGGAAGGCAAGCAGAAATGAATGGGAGACCAAGGCAAGAGTGGACCTGGCAGGCTTAACATTTTTTCGTAATGCTATTTTTAAGGGAGGGATTTCATTCCTTTTCCAGGAGCAAAAGTGACTGGATATATTAACTTGTGCCTATCTGGCCACTTCCAAGAGCTAGGCCTTCCAGCAGAAAGACCAAAACCAAATGTTGACAGTTGTAAAAGGATGACATAAAGCATATACATTGATAATCCACTGCACTCACCAACCCAGAGTTTCAGAGCTTTTGGCAAGCACTTATGTCTCATTAACCTCTTATGATGGAAAATGAAGGTAATACTATTCACCCATATGGAAACTGAGACACAGGGATATCCAGTACCTTGCTCACAGCTGCACAGTGTACCAGTAGAGCAGCATCTGTATTTATAACTAGAGCTCTTTCCTAAAATTAAAAAATACATTTGCATGTGGTTGTGATGGGAACAAGAAAGAATTAAAACTACATTTTGATAAAGCTGGTTCATATAAAATCCCAATAGATTTGTAATAGGCAGAAAATAGATAGAGAGGAAGCTCAGCAGTTGAATGAGATATAAATATAACAAACATTGAAAGGTTCTCCAGTTAGTACTATAAACTGACTAGCTGATTAGGACTGCTTCTGTCTCCTGAGTCAGTTCAGGCCACAAAGTCTCATGACTTTAACTAAGATTGTACAGGCAAGCTCATCTGCTATTCCATTCAATTTTGACCTTAATGTAAAGGTTTCTTTCTATAATATGCTCAGTGGATGGGAATAGGATCTTTACTCTCTTTTTCTGCTACATCTAGATTTGCATAATCACACTGATACAAGATGTCAACCTGGATTTCACAAACTGTGAGCAAAGTAGACAGATTATTTCTCTAACATTTTTTTCCCTCTGGCAAGAATATCCTGGAACTTAAAAATATTTGAATTTTAAATCTCCAGGTCTTAAATGATCAAGATCTGGGGCAGGTTTACCTGCAGAATATAGTTAGAATTTGGCTTCAGATATGCAATGTATTGAATCCACTGTGATTTTTTTATTTACCTCCTTCTTTTCTAAATGAGTCTTTTTATTTCTTTTCCTTTCTTGTTTTTTTTTTCCAATTTTCATCTGTATTTTTTTTCTACTGACTTTACTTCTATCTGGTCCTTATGTACTAGCACTTAACATGGGGAGCACTAAAAAAGAGATAAGCCAGGGTTCTGCTAAGAGAAAGCTAGAATTTAACCATCTTCCCATTTACTCTCACCCTCTTTCTCCATTTTTAAAATCACCATTCTCTACTTTAAGGTGTATGTAATGTCTGCCCATGCTCTGAGCCATATATTGAGACCACATGCTAAAAGCATCTCCAAATTTAAAAGTCACCAAAACCTAAATTTTAGCACAGGGTCATTCCAGTAATTTTCAGAGAGAGCCTGAAGCAAGAGCTCATATAGGCAAAATTTATTTCTTCTGATTCTAGTCTAACTAGATTTTGCCAGAAGCCCATTATCAAACCTCAGCTGTGATCTGGGGTTAGTTTCAGTACTCTCCTCTTCTTGTCAAAAAATAGAAGATGGGCAAGGCCTAGCAATGTGAACGAGGCAGTGATGAGGTCACTGGGTGGGTAGGTAAGCAGATCTCAAACATGTTGCACAAGGCTCTGAGTGTGAGGAAAGTTTTTCTAATCATTTGTTCCCTGCTGGAAACCTGCAGGTTTCAGTCCCTGAGGCGTTCTTTGGCAGGCACTGGAGTTATTCTGGCAGTAATTGTTCAGCTGGATCTTCTAGTCTTTTGGATCTATCGCAGACATTTCAAGGACAGAGTATTCAGCTATAAGCCTCACTACCCACTGAAGGCATGGCTCCTTATGAAGTTTTCTGCTTTACAAGCAGCAGCAAAGACTTTAAAAAAATATCTGAGTGATATGACATCTTTATGAAAACCTGCTCTTATAGTAGCATCTGTCCTTCTTCCCTGTTTCCCTGCTCCTCCAAGGCCTGGCAAAGAGCTTTCTAATACACACTATTCACTGTTATCTGATAGATAGATTTGCTTTTTTTCCTACCTTTTTCTCTCATGTAAAGAGGCAAACCAGACAAAGTGGAAAACAATCCTGGCATTTAAAATAGTGTTTTAAGCACCAATAATAATACTAAGATGTTCCAATCCTAGTAAATGATCAATGAGTTGCCTAAAAGTAAAAATTTGACAGTTTAACAAAAACATGTTTCCTGCTGTCCACATGCTTGTATTGAACAGCATCAGTAGAATTTCTCTTTGTACAGTCCCTGATCTCTGCATTACTTAAAAATAACTATCCCATGAGGAGTTCGTCCTTTGATAAGAGCAAGATGAGATTTGCTCTGAACATTGCTACATACAAGAATCTTGAACGTGTCAGACTCATCAAGCCAAGCAAATAGAGCATGTGGGAGTTGAGGTTTATACCTTATAGTAATAATCTGTCCAAAGTCCAGCTCATAGTTGTTTACTTGTGCAATAAAGATAGCAGCCACTGCCTCGTAGAGTGCTGTCCCATCCATGTTGATGGTGGCTCCCACAGGTAGCACAAACCTCGCAATCCTCCTGTCCACGTGGTTATTCTCCAACAAGCACTTGAAAGTGATAGGCAGTGTGGCTGAGCTGCAAAAGAGCAGAGAAGCACACATGGAACTATTTTTGTTTCTGGGGAATAGAACTAATTGTAGCAAACCTTCTCCAATGAGGGTAAATTTTACGCTAACCATCTGAGCACTGCTTCTCACTCCTTGGTCTGCAAGTGTATGCACTTGGTGTGTAACTTAGTCCTTTGCTTGAGGGAGGGTAAAGACAGTTACATGGAAAAATGCTGAGTTACTGCAAAATTTGCTTCCCCAAAATTAAAAATGTAATTTTCTCTTCCCCTCTTTCTGAAGAAAAGGGACAGAAATCCCACAGAGACAGTATTGTACACACAAACACAGGACAGAGGAAACATCCTGTGCAGCTTATTAGTAAAAGCTCTGAGAACCATTGTGCACTCATGGTTTCTAAAAAAGTTTCTTCCAGGCCTTCTGAAAAAGAAAGCCATTTTTATAGAGCATGAGTAGCCATAAACCAAGGAAAGGTATAAGCAAGAAAAGCTCTTAACTGACTGTAAGATAATGCTGTTTAAATGCCCTTAAATATTGTTCCAGTTCTCACTGCACATTGACAATAATTAGATGACCAATTTAGGCAATGAATTGTAATGACAGTGAGGGCTTGCAAGAGACTGGAATGATACTTCAGTTAAACTCCAAAGCATCCCAGTGGGCAATAGCTCTGACCAAGAAATTACTCCTTTTGCCACAGAATGCATTTATGAAGTAATCTCCATCTCATACATAAGCAATTTCTTATTTCTGTGAGGGGTTAGGCAAAGCTCTTGTCAACAGCATGCCTAAAAATAAAAGCTACAGACCACATGCCTGTATTCAGGAATATACAATCCCATTTCCTCTCTGGGACAGATTTGCCCATATCCCTTAGGTAATCATATAACAATCACATAATTGCAGGTCACGTAATAATGTCTACATATGTAAATAAGATATAAATATGAATGTGTGTGGAATGGGATGGGATGCAGTGGAATGGTATATAACTATCTGCCAGATACTCATTTTTAAATGAGCTCAACCCCTTCCAAACCATAACCCTCAATTTCATACTCCAAAAAAAAATATAAAAGTCTGTTTTTTGTTTTCATTTACTGAGACAATTAATTAAATATTATCTGGCCATAAATTTCCTTGTTTTCAATGACATGCATGCATTTAAAAATAGTAACACACCTAGACATGTTTATCTTTGTATTTTATCAGCCTTTTTGTAACATTCTGCATTTTGCAGTGTTACATTCAATAATATGTCATGAGTCATTAAACTGCATTCATGTGAGTAAAGAGATATTTTTTATGGCATGTCAGCTTGTACAGAAGGTAAGTACTACCACTGACAGAAATATACAAACGGCAAAGTATTTTCCTTGTTAGGATACTCATTTTAATATACTGCTCAGCATCTGAGACTGATTAAATAGATGTAAAATAGCAAACTCCTTCAAAATTATTCCACAGTTACCTCTTTAAAGGCATTAGTAGTTATAGGTGAAATATTGGTATGATGATCCTAAGAGCCTTAATATTCTGTGCTCTTGTGATCTACATTCTCTAAGTCATGAATACAGGCATCGTTCCACTAGTTTGGCTGTTCAGCTTGCTCAGTTGCTGTGTTGTGTGAGCCTCACATGAGCAATGTGGCTCTGACATCTAAATCTTACAATGACCATTATCTCTTCTTAATTGATGATAAAACATTTGATCCACAAATTCTTTCTCAGTTGTTAAAAATGACCTAAAAAAAGCACAGACAGATTCCAAAAGCAATGAAATTATAACCCTAGGTTTGCTGGAATGCATTAACAAAATGTTTCCAAGAGTAGAAGTTGTCATTTTGTATTTGTGCAAACTGTTGTTTGAGGAAAGTAACAGTGTTTGGAAAGGAAAAGTAGCTTCCTGCAATAGAAACATGAAACAAAGAAGGCAAGTCTATGCTTTTATTATAGTATCTCTGTTTTCTATAACCTTTTGAAGTCTGGCTGATGAATAATTTACTACAGGCTGGCAGTCACTGCCCTGAAAATCTGGGCAAAAGTAATTCTCTAAGTATGCAAATAAAGTGAAAGGGCAAGGAAGCAGTAGGAAACTGATTACCTCTGGTAACTGGGGTATATGAAACTTTTCCAATCCAGCACTCCTAATATTTAATCAATATTTATGCTGGAAAACAAACACAGCAAAGCATAACCACCCACAGCACTACACAGAATGTCATTTCTTTATTGGGCACGCCTATCATTTTTCACACATTCATTTGCAAATGACTGAAATTTTCTATGCCTTGTTTACCAGAAAATGTTCATAAAATAAAAAAAAAAGGTGAGTCTGGGGCTCACAGATAAGGCACAACTGAAACCCCTGGTGTAGCTGCAGCTAGGAACATGCTGCCACAATAGAGCTTCTAGGTGTTCTTAACTACAGGCACTGCCAAGAAGCTACTATTAAACTTACAGCTCATGGTCTCCCTTCCCTGCAGTTACCTCAGCTGTGCAGGGATTGCTTCTCACTGTTTTCTTCTGCAACAAAACTGGCTTGGGTCACTCAGGACTGCTTTCCCATTTGCTGCGACTGCTGTACCTTTGCTGGGCTGAGTAGAATTTTAAGTATTTTGTATTGGTTAGTCTGTTTTATTGAATTCCTTTTCATCTCAAAATGTGGATCTTCTCTCCTTTTCCTAATTCCTTTTTTTGCTGCTGGGGAAGGGTCACTAGGTGGTAGTGCAACTGCTGTGGTTTAGCCTCAGATACAGGCTAAATGTAGACAATGGCACAAACCAGCAAAATCTATATCTATTTCCACTGTTGCAAACAGAATATATGACACTTTTTTGCAAGACTTCAAGTTCTAAGTTTGTGCATTATCTCAGTTAGGTGCTTTCTTTCATTTTAATTTTGTGCTGCTAGAAGTAAAATTTCCAGGGCTCATAACTAGACTTTGGTTTTGTTTATTAAATATAATAAAAAAGAAAATGGGCAGAATGTAAGTGCAATGATGATGAAAAAATGTGCAGGTAACTACTACAATTAGTCTCATTCAGATTTTTGATGCTACATCTTAGACCTAGTAGACTACCTGTCCTAATTATTGTTATTGAAAGGCTTTATGGAGCTCACTGTTCAGATGAGAAATTTAATTCATGACCTAGATGTCTTCTTTTCAATTTACACTAAATTTGCTTGAACTTTGAACATGAGCTTTTCCAGAACACAGGTGCTAAAACTTATGTGCAGTATCCTAGGAGAGATTGTCGTGTTCAATGATGGTTCATTTTTACTCAAAGTATGATCTGGCACATATCAGAAAATAATGTCTTATTTAAGGCTTTGGCTGTTAGTGACTTACAGCAGTGAAAAAAAAAATCTTACTATCACTTTGTAGTTATATTAACATATAATTTCAATAGATGAAGAAAAAAACTTCTCAAATAATTTATCTTTCCAGTTAAATTAGTTGAAGTTTGTTTTCTTAAAAGCTGCTCTATCTCATGTTGAGCAGCAAAGCAGTAACATGAAAGCCTGACACATAAAATTTATTAGGAGGAAAAAGTACTCTAAAGCACTGATCTTAATCTATTAAGTCTTTTGAAAATTGCCTTAAAGCTTTCAGCTAAGAGGAGAGGTATCTTCTCCCAGCACCAACTCTAACAATTAAAAATACATTTTTAAAGTCTTATCTCAATTTTGGGATAAAATGCTGCAGCTGCAGAGATTGAGCATAAGCTAATGCTGGATCAAGCCAAGCTCTTACTAGTGTGAGCCACAAAGACAGCTAGTCACTGTGGAAGAACAGCTGTTCAGCCTGCTCTGTTTATCTTATCATTCAGATGCATTTTGATATTTGCTCCAAAAAATCAGCAAACTGATCTCATCTCCCTTTTGCTAAATCTGCCTTTAATTTACACTGTGCAATAGCCAAGATTTTGTGTTTCATAAGCAGCAAAACCCTTGAAAAACTTGTGTTTTATTGTTTGTCTTAAGATGAAAATTGCTTCTTTCGATGGGATGCACCACTGAGAAGATGCTGCTTTCATTCATTAATGATATGGAAAGACAACCTAGAAAAATAAAATTCCCTTTTGCCATTGGAATGAGGAAAGCTAAAATGAAGAGTTTTGCCTGTAGGCTAGATACTGCTTTATCAGTACAGTAACAAGTGATACCATCAGGGTGATGTGGGTGATGTGGGGGAAGGAAAGCAGCAACTTGGAAATCCACAGCTATGCAGACCTGAGAATGGAGTGCAGAACCTTATGCTAAATGGAAACAGGCTGAAATAATGTTCAGGTCCAATAAAATCATTGCCATGAGAAGACTGTTTAGTGGCTTTCAGGTTCCCTGGTGTTATATTCTTGGGGTTTCTACGTGGTATTGGTTTTGATTCTTGCAGTTTGAATTTTAGCTTAAAAAGAAAGCCCTCCACAGGTGCTGACTAGCTGGCTTGAATATCAGGACACTAATCTGATGTTTTCTTTCTATCTTTAGATGTAGACATGAGCTGACTCACAAAAATCCCCAAGAAACACATCAGTATGCTTAAAACCAACTCTTTGTTCTCCCCTAAGATGATCTGAAAATCCAATACCCACATTATGAGTGTTACATAATGCCTCTGTGGCAAGTATTATTTAACCAAATACAGATGTGTTGCCTGTCAGGAGAAGCAGCTCTTCTGTCCAGCCTGATTATTTGTGCATGTTCTTTTGGAAACAGCTCAGTTATGTGCAGTATCCATTCCTATCAGTATAACAAAGGTGAAAAGTTCAGCTATCTCTAGACAGCGCACTACCATTTGAGCAAAAACCATTAGAACCCATGTTGGGCCTGTGTTGGATTTGCAAAGCATACACACTTCTAAAAAAGGGTAAAACAGACCTAAATCCATCAAACATGTCCAATCCTCATATCCATAAGTTCAGAGCCTTTCCTCAGGATTCATTTTAACTTTGGTGGCACATTAACTTTTTTTCCCCTAAAAATTCATATTAGTTTTTCAAGAAAAATTCTTTTTCTGGAGAATGGAATGGCACAAATTAAAAACTTGAGTTGTCAGCAGTTCTTCAGAAACAGAATTCTTAGAGGAACAGGGCAGATAATCAAGTGTGTCAAATGTGAACCTGATGAACCATTTCTAATGCTGACATCTTGGAGTGCAAATTAAGCATCTTACTTCGATTTGGGGATGAGATGACACCTAAGCTACAAACTTTTAATGTTCTAATAAAAAGCTTGCCTTAATTATTTAAGCCTAGTTAGAGTTTCAAATACCACCCAGCACACAGTGTTTTTTCTTGATTTTCTATTTCACAGTACATTGCTCTTGATAGGTAATTTTGGAACAAACTGTTATATATGAAAATACCTTGTAAAATGAAACATAGTGGAAAGCCAATACCTTCCAACTATACTGAAATAATCATTCCCTCCTATCCTTTCTTTTAAATCCTGTGCATTCCTTTTGCTCTGCTAACTATTACATAATGGCCCTTACAGCAATATTTGTTTGACTGTTGTCCCAGAGATTTTTATCCATATATCATTCCTGCCTTTTTCTTCTGTAATCCTACCAATTACAAATGCACTTCCTTTCTAAGTGGATCACTCCATTGTAGGAGAGATTACATGAGTTTTTCCTCAAGGAGCTTGGGAATTTGTAGAGAAAAGTAAGATTAGAGGCACAAGGGATAGGAAGCTGGTACAATGCTAGTGTCTGAAAGGATATATCAGTCATCAGAGCTTAAGTTATTATAGAAATTATTATAAGATGGAACGAGGAATCGGTATTTAAATATAACTAGGTGAAGGTCTCCTCACTTATTGTTCATTGGAATAAATATCTTGGGGTAAATAAAACCTTTTAATTTTTTGTTTTATTTCTTAATATGTAGATATTCCAGATTTATCATAGATTTTGTCTGAATTGCTAATTTGAAGTCTAAGGTAGATGAATGTAGGTGTTTATCACTAGCTGTCATCATTTCCAAACCTGGAAAAAAATACAGTATTTTCCAGTCTCTCTATAAAATAACAGTAATAGCTTTAAAAATCCAAAAGCAGAAAAGAGATAAAAGAAAGGTATCTTCTCCTTTCTTTGGCCCTCTTCCACTATAGCTGACAGTAGAAACAACAAACATGTAAGATGTGCTAAAGAGCCCTATTTACTTGGTGTTTCTGCCGGTACTGTAGCTTTTATTACTGCATAAAAAGTGGTAGGTATAGCTGCTCTTTTTACTTCAGAGTAACAAGCCTCCAGCCACAGGTGCCATGAAAGTGTGCTTTCATGATATCAGCTACACAGAAATGTTATTTTAGTTGTCATTCTTGTCTCTGCACCATGCAAGTCAATTCCAGCCCTTCAAGAGCTTCTCACACACCAGTTTATCCATGTTGGGAGTCATTTTCATAACCAATTCACAAGCTGTTTCCCATTTTCACTGTACCTTTGTTCAGCTATGGTTAAAACTCACTGTACATCCTTCCTAAAAAGGAGGCAAAAAGTATTATTCCTTGAGTAGATGAGCTAAATACTTTCCCAGTGCTGGAGAATAGCTTGCAACCACAGCCTTTTCTTAATGTACCAAGAAACAAAGATGAGTAGAAAGGGTAAAACTTTCCATATGACTGGACTAGGAGGTTCTCCACTAATAAAAAACATGAAGTCTGGACAAACTGCATGTCCCTTATATATATATTAACTTCATAGATGCACAGTGTTTGTTTTTATGGAAAAATACCCTTATTTTCTTTATAGTCCTTTAAGAGAAAAAAACTCCAATATTTATTTTTATCCAATATTTTTTAAACTGAGGGAAAACAATGTGACAAACATTACTGTCAAATGGCCTCCACTCATAACTTTCAAATGTTGAGAGACACATCTTTTACAAATACACCACAGTGAATGACACAGGCCATTGTTCAGATATAAATCTATCAGCTCCGATACAGCTACATTGTGCTCTTTCTGAAAGAAAGCCAGAGTAAGGATCTAGCAAGTATTTTGTTGCATCTGTCTAGAGAGTGTAAAATACCTGGAGGATGTGGCCAGAGCAATGAGCAAGGCTTGAAGAATCCCTCTGATGAAGACAATAGGATTCTTCTTGGTGATAAAGAAGTACATCATTGGCAGAATAAAGAGCCCATGCACCACCAGGCCGCAAACAACTGTGATGGCATAGAAACCCAGTTTCTTCCCAATGGCTGAAGGGTCATCCATTTCTAAGATTTTACCAGCAATTAAGAACACAATTCCAAATGGAAAATACCTGAGCAAAAAGAAAGACAGACGTTACTAGGAGTTAGCTCACTTCCATCAAAGAGTACAAGTGTGCCTGAGACACTGGGTCAAATAAGCTTTTATGTGGGGCAATCCTCAGCACAGCTGAGATTGTGGTGCTGGTCAGGAATGGCTTTAAAATGTTTGTTCAAAAGGCAGCTTTAACTTCTTAACTTAAGGCAGGTCATTTACTGAGGAAAAGAGGAATGAATCCTAAGCTCTGCTCATGTGTTTGTACTCTTGTAACTCTTCATGGATTTTAGTTGGAAGCAGTTAAGTAAATGTTTATGTTGCCTTTGGAAGATACAGGAGAAAGAACAACATGCATTAGACATGCTCTTGGACTGCCTGGGAGTTTGATTTGGAGCAGATAGATAGAAGAATAATTTGTTTCTCAATGCCCTCTGGACTGGATGTAGAATAGGTCCTTTATCAAAACTGTTGTGCTTCTGGGCATGGCTAGACACAAAGCCATGGGTGCCAAAAGATCTTAAGGTTAATACAGATGAAAAATCTAGGGACATCCATCTATCCATCTTCCACTGGCAGCTGTGCCATCTCCAGAAATTGCCACTTCTTCCTCATCCTTCCAGAAATTACTGGGCCCCCAGTTCAGTCAAACTCCACCAGGTAGCTGGAAACAAAGGCTGAATATTGTTATTGGGATCCCCACCACAGGCTGAGCCACACTGGGGGACATTCAGAAGAGTGGAGAAGATGCTAAGCTGATAGTTTTGTCATTGACAACCATTGGCATGTCTAGCTGGCTCTCAGTGTAATCTAGGATTGCTCTAAAGGCTTGTCCTAAGTCACATGGCATAGGATTTTTCATTGAGGGCTATTCTGCTAACTGGAGACATTCTGAGTGCTAAGCACTCTGGGTGTATCATCTCCACTGTGCTGTTCAGCCAAGCTAGGAGCAACCACACTAACAGAACAGTCATGTCAGCACAAGAGCCCAGACCTCTCCTGAGAAAGCTGAAGCCACACTAGTACTTCTAGTGGAGCAGTTCTGTAAGGGATGGAAGTATAAGCTTGAGCATCTCATCATGCTTCTCCCTGCTCTTGTAGGTTGGATGGATTATAAACCCTCTCAGCCTGCTCAAGGACTGGCAGTGCCCCTAGTACATACAGCACACCCCCACCCAGCTATACCATGTTTCATTATTTGGGAATAATATATAGGGTGCCTCTGTCAAAATGACAGTACAGGTAGGGACAGAATGTGTGTATCTTCCTTCAAATATTGAGGCCCCCTCCCAAAGCCAAGGATCATTCACCCTCATTCATTTCCCTGGAAATAAATGTGATTTCTGTGCATCTTCTTCTGTTGAAATTTTCTTATTCTGTTAAAGAAATATTAATTTTCTTACTAAAACATCTACTTACCAAACAGCAACTGCCACTATCTTCATAACAGATTCATTTAAACACTGGCAAAAGCTGACCAAAGGAACACCACTGTTCCCCATTCTTCCCAACATGATACCTGCAAACAGAGGAGTTTAGGTTCAGTTTCTCAGGTGCCTTCCTGCAAAGCCCCAGTGTTTTCCCTCCCTGCTGTAATTCAGTGTCAGAAGGAGATGACTGGATGACTATAGATCTTCATGCTGTATAAAGAGATGTGGTATCTGGTGGAAGGTGAAAATCTTGCCTTAGAGAAACAGGAGAGCATGGAGGGGCCAGGCTACAGCCTTCTGCTCTGGCTCCTTACAGTCTGCTCTCCTTTATCTGGATTGTTTCTCCTTTGCAGTCCCCTGAATATTTCCCTGTGGAGGTACTTTTGTGCTGTGGATTTAGCCCTCCTGATAGGAAGCCTGTTGCCTTAACTATCTTTCACAGAACCCTGAGAAGGATTTACCTGCTCTGAGGAATCCATGGAAGACAAACTGTGTACAACTGGGCAGCATTCATGAGACACCCCTGGGTCAAAGCCAGTATTTGAGGTTTATTCTGGTAACAGGGATTTAGTAAGGGAGTCTCCATCTTATTTTTAGTAGTTATCTGTCTATGTAATAATAACTAACCTTCGTAATCAGTCAGGATTTGCAAACTTGGGAGAGAGAAGGAAATGCAAAATAGTGAAGAATAGCCAAATGAGTCTGTATAGGCTAACCAGCAAAGAAGAAAGCAAAGAAAATCCATTTGTGTGCATCCTGTACTCAGAAAAGAAAATAATATATAACTCTGGGATGTGTCATCTAACTATATATTCTCTAGACAGTGTTGTTTTCCAATAATGCAATAAATAGAAGTAATTATCCTATTTTAGTATTTTTCTGCCATCATTCCCTGAAAGGATTATAAGTGATTGAGTTAATTGTTCAAGGAAGCACTTCAAAAGCAGCTGCACCATGTGAGAGTGCCTTTGAAGGGAGTTTAATGAGAAATCAGGGAGCTATGAGTGGGTACATGCTGCCACGTGCTCTGGATGTGCAGTATCCTTGCTTTGTGCAGGAGCCCAGGCTCTGTCCCTCAGAGCCCACATCTTTGCTTTTGAGCCAGATCTCAGGCAGCACCACTTCCAGGGCAATCCCCTCCTAAGGCAAGGAGGGAGGCTTTCAGCTGTTTTATCCAGGGATTTCACAATAGCAGTGCATTCAAGATGTGGGTTTGTAAGTTTCTTAATATTGTTCGAAGATACAACTTTTAGGTCAGAAAACAACACTGTTTTATTAAGAATGTTGCTCTTATTTGGTAATAGGACATTAAATACAGTTTATTATCTCAAGCCTGGTCAGTGGTAGTTTTACAAGAGTTGGCTTCTAATTCGATATAATAGCAAAAAGAAAAAGTGTCTTCTTTTTCATTTTACAGGAATAACTTAAATTTGCTCTTCAAAACACTGTCCTGCCTAAACATATGGCTACTGGTGGGGAGAGACAGAAGTAGGCAGGACTAGGGCTTTCTGTCTGCAGCCCTGATGTACGAGGTTCCATTTCAGTGCAAACATTTTCCTTGTAATGGGTAAATAATGTGTTCTTCTCCAAGAAAAAAAGATCAAATGTCTCAATGCTTTGCCAGTGCCATAGTCTCAAACAGATATTCCTGCACACTGTGTGAGAACAGATAGTATAGCTAGTCACAGCTGAGACTAGCATCAAGGTTTTTCATGTCTTGACCTCACATTGTGCTTGTCAAATGTTGTCCATTTCAATGCATGCCTGTCAAAAAAATCCAGTCATTCATGCACAGGATTTATTCCTGGACTGGGATTACTAAGCAATTCACCTCCTACTTCAGGAAAAGAGTTAGCCCAAGTCTAAATTCTTGCCCCTTTATGCTACTATAATGTTCAAGGACCTTAAAGAACTCATACCCATCTTTATATTGTTTTTCTATGCCAAAGTGGCATAAAAAGACCTCTGTGCAAATAAGACTCAGGCAGAAAGAGCAAAATTTACAAAGCATCAATGCCTGTCTACATTTTTTTGAAATAAATGTAAGCTTTGGAAGGATGCTCTTCTTTCATAGAGATTGAAGTCATGTCTTCTCTTTCATTGCCTCCAGTTTTGGGGGGGGATACAGAAAGCTGAAGACAGTGACGAATGATTGGCTGTTGTTTTGAACAAATCTTTTGTTCAAGATGACAGTCTAAAATAGTCACCAGTAGATGACAAGTCTTGAGGATTTAGTGTGTAAGGTTGGTCTGTGGCTGATACAGCCACAGCTGACCCAGCAGCTGGGACTGTGCGCTGCACGGAACTAGTGGCAGGGTATTTTCAGTACATTAGCCAGGGAGAAACCAGCTCTCAGCTGCCATTTCTTGAGCCCCAGGCCAGCAAGAGAGAGGCATGGTAAAAGTAATACATTCAGTTCTGGCAAGACAATGAATGATCTTCTGTGCTCAGAAGTATAAAATCCCCATTGATCCTAATAAACACATGTAATTCATTAATTCATATCCAATACTTTTCGACTCAAGTTGTTTGTTCTGCCTTTGTACTTTGAGAATTGACTATAAACTCCTACAAACTAGGGGATAGGCAGTTTCCAACAGTGTTGCATACAGAATACCATCTACTGGAGAAACTAAGAGAGAGACAAATCTTCTAATTTCAGATTTGTTCTTTGACCCCTTGTGCTGGTATGAACCATAAAATAATAAATACAGTCAAAGATCTTTTATGGAAGTCTCTCTGCTGACCTGATTAACTTCCAAGAATGAATTTACGTAAGGAAAATTTGATGAGCATTTTCTTCTAAAAATCATCAGAACTTTATAATTAACTAAGGCATGTTTGTTTAAATTCTTTCTTTCAAATACTCAAATATAACATAACAGACATGGCACCAATGGGTTCCTCCAGCAAGTGAAACTGAATAGATTAGGCAGAAACTCTTAGAGTCCACTGTGGTAAGCTGCATTGCATGATGGCAAAACTCAAAGAGAAGATCCAGAGATTTAAAATTAACAAGGAATTATACCTTTCTAGCTTTTTTTGAGATATTACTGAAGCTCATTATCTGAGGTGAGTTCTTACATAGATGACAGTTACATTCTACACTAGTAATGTAGTAAATGTGGCTAAGAATGGGTAAGAACAACAGATAGGGCGGGTTCCAGGTGTGAAACATCTGGCCATGAGAGTGGGGAGTGTCTCAACCTGATATCCCCTGCACCAAGTGCAGTGCAGGATGTTCTTTGTTCTTGTAGTACAACACCTGGAGCTCTGGGCATTACAAGTGTACTAATTTATTGGTTTTGGAAAGAAAGTCTGCTACAGACTTGTTTATTTCAGACTTTCTCAAAACTTTCTCTGGGACTTCTACTACTGACATAAACAGAATATCGGCAGAGGGGCCAAGGGTCTGACCTGGTATAGTAATTCCTGCCTCCTCTGAACACCCTGTATTAGAGTTTCTTACAGTCAGGAAAAAAGTGGTTCATAAGTAAAAGCTCAAAATAATCCAGAAAAAAAAAAAAGCTGCACGGAACAAAGGTCATCAAGGATTTTGAAGGTTTATCTTTGAAAGGTTGAGACAACAGCTCTGTAACAGTCTTGCCTTTTTCCCCACAAAGTTTAGCTAGAAGCAGTTAAAGGTGAATCAAGAAACAAAACAAATCCTCTCTTTTTCTTGTAAATGGATACTTGGATTATTACAAACCAAACAGGTCTGAAACCTACCCATTGTGGCAGAGAATATCACAATCCCTAGCACATTCATGCCATCACTAGTGCCTGGTTCTGATTTGTAAATCACTTCAGGAGGGGGAGTGATATCCAAGGCAAAGTTCTGGACATGGGATCCATTCTCATCCTGGATTCCATATATGATAATGCGACGAGTGGTGCTTTCAGATGATGCTTTGTTAGATTTAATGATGGGAATGCTCTTGGTGCGATACTGAAAGGAAAGAAAACAAAACAGGTCTTATTATAAAATCACAGCAGGAATGAATAGTTGAATGAGACCTCCTAAGTGCTCTGTTTCAGCAAGGCTGCATGTTAAAGGGACAAGCATGAAAAGAAGAATGACAGCTCCTGTCCCTATGCTGCTAAAAGCTGTAAAAACTGTTGAACTTTTGGAAAAGCATAACAAATACTGAGTTTCCTGTAGACTCATAGAAAAGTTTGGGTTGGAAGGGACCTTTAAAGATCATCTAGTCCAACTGCCAAATATATATATATAAAATAAATAATCAGACCCTTGTGCAGCAAACACACTATCTCTTGATAGAGCTGCATTCCTGTCAGATATAATCAGGAATGACTCCCTTGAGGTTCTGAGTGCCTTCCTCTTTCCCTCACCAGAGGTAAGGTTCTCCTGAAATATTCCTCCAGGTGAAACAAATATGGCAATGCCTGTTCTCATTCAGAACTTTTAGATGATGTTTTCTTGTCAAATTCCAACCTGAGTAACTAGTTTATTTCCAAATCCATTATTTTGCTGCTTTAATTGAACATAGTGTCCTGTGCTTCCTTTGCACAACGTTACTGTGTGTGGTTAAAGAGATTCCAGCTACTCTGTGACTGCAGTCCTGTGTTAAGAGAAACCATGCTCTGGGCACACTGGCATAAATTTTTCTGCTTCCTTATAGCAGACCTTTCTCAAGGTCTTCAAAGATTTGCCCTCAGGTGGAGATGGAGCTGACATAGGTGTGCATGTCTACTCTCCAGTCACACTGTGCATTTTATGCTTGTTTTGCCTTCAGATACCAAGGCTGCTGAAGCTAATAGAAAGGGATTTATTAATTCCTAAATGCTGAAGGTACTAACAGTATCTGAAGTAATATGCAATGTCTGTATCTGGATTCTGTTTTATGAAGATACATGTTTTATGTGATGCTGGCTCATCTCTTCCATCAGTGGTAAAAGGAACATAGCTACTTACCTGTTTGAATGTGGCCTCAACAAGATTGGCTGGAAACATGTTCCTAAAAATGAACAACAGATAAAAGAATAATTTCTATGGAACTGAAAAGAGCTTATGTTTACTGTGTCTTGGATCTTCCATGATAAAACAGTTATTTACCCACCTAGAGAGCAAGGCCTGGATGGGTGCAGAAGACTGCCACTCTCTCCCACTTATGCTGTACATCTGTACATGACTGAGCAAGGCTCAACAGAGACAGTTCCTCAGAATTAAAGTTTTAGGACTTGCTTCTAACTACCTGGAGTGAGACTCAGGAGCTCTGGTTTCAGTTGCTGGCTCTGCCACAGTCTCCGTGTTGTAACTGGGGGGACATAATTGCTATCATTCCTTTCCACATCTGCTAACTGTGAAGAAGAATATTCCTTTATTCCATATTTTGTTTTTCCTACTTAGCTAATGAGCTGTTCTTGACAGAGTCAGTGTTCAGGGGTGTATTCTTCAGATGCCTGTGTGCTGTAATCTACTCTGGAACTGCTAAGCACTCCTGTGAGATGACTCATAAACTGCAGCATCTCCTGATACACTTTCATCACTAAAATTACAAACGATGTAGACTTTACAGTGGTTTATCACAGTATCACAGTATGTCAGGGGTTGGAAGGGATGTAGAAAGAAGGAGTTTGCTTTTCAAGAAGAGGATATCATTCTGTATTAAAATAATTGAGATTAGAGCTGCACAGTCCCTGCTAAATTTGATGTTAAGATATTTCTGAGGCTTCAGAACAAAGAGACTGAAGTGAGGCCAGCAGCTTCCTCTTTGCTCATGGCTGAGCTATGGAGGAAGACAATGGCCACAGACTGCAGGATTTGCAGTGAGACTGAAACATTTTTAATTGCAAAAGTGACTCTTCTTGCCATACTTTCTGACTTTCTGTGTACCTTAAGTCTATAACATGTCAACCAGCAATATCTGGAGCTAATTTATAACTTCTATTTGAGATAGATTGCTACTTTGCAGAAAGACATTCAATCCTAATTTGAAATGGAGAGCACACCCTCTACAGGCTTCAAGGAGGAATCATAGCATAGTTGGCAAAAAAGCTAAGAAGTCATATATTTCTGTGTAGCATTTGAGAACCAAGATATGTGTGATGATTCTAACAGGATCATTTCCAGAACTGATTTATTCTGAGCCCAAAGTTTCTGAAACTAAAGGCAGAAGACACTGCCAGCCTATGACCCAATTATATGTTTTCATATACATTTTATATTTGTTATGCAAGGAGAAACTCCTGAATTCTCTAACCAAAAACTTTTTATTCAAAGTCTAGCTCAAGCTCCAAGACAGGACAAGACTTAAGTATATGTGAAAAGCCCGTTCTCATTCCAAAGAGAATTGCTATACATCAACAGTTAAATGCAGACTGATCTGAGACATTTTCCAGACCTGCTATCCTCTTTGCAGCAGCTGCATATGCCTGTGTAATGAAGTCACAGCAAGAGTATGTTGTGCAGCACTGGCTTAGGAAAAACAACCTTTTTGCTATTTTAAGTGATCATAATGTGACATTATGGCGGCACTTAAAATTATGAAGTAGCATCAGGCACTCGGAGCAATTGCTACAGAGAGATAATTAATTATCTTTTTCAGGGTAAAGCAGAGGGAGAAGATTTTTATTTAAAGGGAAGTATTACTGTCTAATGATTGAAACAGAAGATTTAAAATGGGAGGAGGTGTGTGTTTGTTGGCCTGCTATATGAGAGCAGACAAGCCACAAAAAGGCATCATTAGTTGTTTTGATAAAGCTATTCCTTTAGGGCAAACTAGTGTTACACAGACAAGTTAATACCAAAGAAGAGACAAAATTGATGTGTTAACACTTCAGTTCCTCTTCTTTAACTCTTCTGGCCTTTCCTTGCCTTAGTGCAGGCAAGAGAGTTCAGCTTACCTACCCCTTGCAGCCTGATCTGCTACCTGGCATTCCTACAGGATAACAGTGTACACCGGCTCTGCTGTACACTGCAATATCTCCTTCCATTTCACAGTCTTGCTTAAGAGCCTCAGGTATGATAATGGCTGTGAACTACGGCAATATGATAGCAGAGGACAGCAGCTTTGGCCATATACAATCATAGAATACTTTGGGTTGGAAGGGACCTTTAAAGGTCATCTAGTCCATCTTTCCATATAAGGAAATTATCTAAGTTAGCAAGGTTTAGTTAAATTAATGCAGTTACTTTGTACACCTTTTTATTGAATTGATATGATTTAGCTTAAGACACTGAAAACACTGCAGTGCTGTGGTTAGTGATGAACGCTCACTACACCATTGCAAGCAGTGCTGTACATCTGAGTGCTGTGCTGCCATCAATGGAGCTTTCACCCTGAAACAACAGCACAAAGCATTCAGTTGTCTCTGCAAATCATCCATAAAGCTGATGATTCTCTGGTTCAGATGTCAAATCTGTAGCCAAACCAAGACACAGCCAACAGCCAGCTGTGCTTCACTTTCCTATCAGATGCAGACACAACCTTCTGCATGAGCCCTGAGGGTTTGGCTGACAGAAGGGGCTGACAGAAGAACAGCTGGATGGAGCTGGACCTGGGAAGATGGAGAGCATGTTTATAGGAGGTTGAAGCACTGGAGAGAAGAGATAGTGCTTTATTATGCCTCATATAATTCTACTTCCAGATTGTTAAAGGTTTTTTTAATTTTCAGTCATCTTCATTGTGTGATTTGAGATGATGAGATGAAAGGTGCTCCTAGAGTGCACAGAGTTGGTGTGATGATTGTGCTTGGACTTGCTGTGTGAATGTGAAATATTCGGAAAGTGCAGATCCCCACTGAGGATTATTGCACAGTTCTGAATATGAATGAGTGTGTATGAGTGTGTGAGCTGTTTGCAAAGAAATATGAATTTAATTGCTGATGATTTCTACTTTCTCCCTTAGTTTTATAGTCCTAAACTAAGAACAATTAAGACTGCTTGAGAAAGGACATATTATATGTTTAGTAGCTAGATTAAATATTATACGCATTTGTGGAGGATTAAAGCATTTTGTTTCTTTGTCATTCTTTATCCTGTGGGAATTACAACTGCCCACTTAATGCTGCATACTGGAATTCTCCCAATATTTTTAAATATATTGTACTTTGCAATCCAGTCTTTGAGACTAGCTTTACCAAAGCCACACAATTTTTCTAGTGAAGAGCTGACCTGAATATGTTTGCCAGAACCTCGGCTTATTTTTTATTTTAAGCAGGTTTACTTGGATTGAAAAAATCCAGTATTAGCCAAAATATAGGTTTTTTAATTAAAAACATTCAATAGAGCAATTGGTGGATGAGAACTTTAATGGACTAAAAACAAATAATGAGAAGAAAGGGCCAATGGGATCTTCACAACTTCCAGCCAACTTGGCTGCCTTGGGGCAGCCCTCCTGTGGGTCTCTGGTCCCCAAACCTGAGCACTGGGGAATGCTGGCTGGGGTGGGAGGTCCAGTCCAGCACAAAATCCAGTCACTTACATTTGCCCTAACACAACAGTGAGAGGACAGGAGGAGATGGCCTCAAGTTGCACCAGGGGAGTTTTAGATTGAATATAAGGAGGAACTTCTTCACTGAAAGGGTTGTTAAATCTTGGAACAGGCTGCCCAGGGAGGTGGTGGCGTCATCGCCCCTGGAGGCATTTAAGAAATATATAGATGTTAGACTTAGGGACATGGTTTAGATGTATGTTACTGATAGGTGTGGTTGAACTTGATGACCTTAGAGGTCTCTTCCAGCCTTAATGATTCTGTGATATAACAAAATTAATGCCAGGGTGTTGCAGCCTGTCAATCTGTGCCCATCGATTTTCCAGGCATCCAGCCTGTAATCGGATCAGCCCCTGCAGATCTCTGCTAGCTTTGTGAAAAATATGGACAAGATACCATGGATCTGGTATCAGGATCATAAAGTGAGGCTGCCTCTCTACTCAGAACAGGCATATATTGAATTAAAGACACTTCCAGTACTTACAAAGTGATAATTCAAGCTAAGCTAGTCATTGCTGTCATCACTGATAAATGCTGTTGTGTTTACTCAATTAAGAAAGCTTAGCAGATGAAATGCTTCTAAATTTCCAGCATTATTTTCAGGCTGTTTACAGTCTGTATTACAGCAGTAATAGTGCAAGAAACTTAAAAGTCATCTGTGCTTTATTTCTCTAGTACAAGCAACATTGTCTCTAACCTCAGTGGCAAAATTCAACATTCCTAGCAGAAATAATTTCACATAATAATATGGAATTAGATGGAGTGAATAACAGTGAGTGAGGATGACAAGGAACATAGATAAATTTAGGTCTAAGACAAGGATATGATTTTAAAACAGAAACTGAGACATACGGTTTCTGGTTACATAAAAAATGAAGAGCTAAATACTGTCTGCCCTGAGGAAGAACATTTCCCAGAGTATCTTCTGGTTCAGGAGTTATGCCAGACAAAGCAGGAGTGTTCAACAGAGACTGAAAGAGTAAATGTGCATGAAGCTTCAATATCAGCTCAGGGAAGCCTCTACAGACCAGGAGCTATTGACCATACCTGGCACAGCACGCCTGGCCTGAATTTGCTGTCATAGCAGTATGTATGCACAAGTGAGCTACTAACACCTTCTCTGATGTCATCCTGCTGTGATGCACAGGATGGTTTATTCTCCTAGAAAAATTCAGGCGTCTTCCCCTAGTTCTGTGTGGAATAACTGGATTCAGGTGTAAGATAGAGCTAGAAGTGTTTTTTGTGTGACTAAGGCAACATGTGCTCTGCAGTTTGATAGCCATGAAATCTGAAGAAAATTCTGAGGGCTTGTATCAGGTCTAGACAGCTCCTGGTCTAAGGAGCAGATCTGAGGGTGCAGCTTCCCATTACACATAGGACTACTTAGCACCTTACCGCTGCCAAAAGTGGGAAGCACTCTTTCTTTCTTCATTGTCTCCCAGCAATTAACCTACCTATTCACACTATTTGCCCGTTTTTTGCTCTCCTAGACTTCAGCTGCTTTAGGAAGCTGAATTGTGTTTAAAAGCCATTTTTCAGCTCAGGCTGTACCTTGGCACTGCCCCAGGACATGAGAGCCCTCTTGCTCTCTTCAGAAAGTTACTGACTCTGAGAACTACAGTAGTGATACAAGTATCATAGAGTCATAGAATGGTTTGTGTTGGAAGGGAACTCTGGAGCTCATCTAGTCCAACCCCCCTGCAGTGGGCAGGGACATCCCTGACTAGATNCTACTGCTTGTGCTGTTAGCTGACTTGTCCAAAGAACATAAGCCTACAGCTACTGGGATAGCCAGTATGATGGATAACTTCTGTTAGAAGAAGAAATAATAGGACAAATTCTGGTTGCAGTTATAGTACTGAGGATCTGAAATACTCATTCAGATTCCTGACTACAACATCTGTTAACTCCAAGCGTTCAGCTTTTGCAGATCTTTATAACAAGAAATTAGGCCAGCTGCTCCAGCATAAGAGCAGCCACAGGTACAGCAGATGTTGTTTCCTTGACTAAGAACACCCATTCCCTCTGGGGCACTCTGTGCTCTGCAGCAGCAATCTGATTTTGCTCTCAGACTTTGATGTTATCAGTACCTAATCCCTGCCACACCAGACAGTCTTTGACTGCAGTCTCCCACGCTGTGGAATTAAAGCCACCAGACTGGGGTTTTGCTACACATGTGTCCTCGTAATTTATTGGCCTATATTTGCACTAGGCATAAACCAACTGTGGACACTTCATTCTCAGATTTGAACTGGCAGAGCTGAGCTTGCCAGAACGTTGTTTTAAGACACTTCAGTGTCTGAGACCTTTACCCTGTCACTCTATACAGCAAAGGTACAGAGAGAGTAAAAACTGAGTCTTAGTAGCTTGACATGACAATTATTTCCAGGTTTTAGAGCTGTGCACAAGAATGAACAGCACTGTTGTTCTTATTTACAATAGGCTGAGATCTTTCTCAGTGACATTATCTTAGTGTCAAGCATTTGTTTGCTTTTGCTGTCCTCTACATGATTTCATCATCAGCTGTGCAGACTCCTGACTACTGTTTACTGCACCACATGAGCCACAAATCCTGTCCTTAGGCATACAGGTATACAACTGAAATGCCTTCCTGCTGGTGTTAGTGGGCTCCATCAGAGTTTGCACTCCTGAAGTCAAGGGTAAAATTTAATTCAGCAGGACTGAAAAAATGACAAATAGGTCATTCAGGGCCCACGGGAGGATAAATCTTGCACATCAGTAGTCACCTCCAGTGCCTCATCTCATTTCTCAGTATCAATCTTAGTACCTCCTGCTGAAAGAACCGAAGAAGGCTTTTTCAGAATTAATGAGGCATTTAAATCCTCATTATTGTGACAGAAGATATTAATAGAGTGCAAAAATCACTAATCAAGTCTAAGCCATTTTGCCTTACTTGTCTTTTGTCATACTCTGGATTCATTTCCCAAACACATGGACCTTTTATCTGTTCTGAGGATGACACTCTTGCAAGGCTTTTCAGTTCCAGTAAGGGTTCTGGAGGGTGAACCTCCTTTCCCTGCTTCTTCTGAAAGAAAAGGTCCTGACACAGCAGCAACAGGTCTATGGCTTTCTAGTAAAATCTTACTTTGGAGTGAAAGCACAAGTACATCACATCTTTAGGAAATTTGAAAAGGCTGAATCATATCAAAGGTAACATGACAGGCCCTACTCATTTCCACTATGGTTCCAGCAAGGCAAAGCTATTTCCTAAAAAGTGTCTGTTTACATTGGAAGATGTCCAGGCCAACTGTCAGGAGGATGGAGGTTTTACTCCCCTTTAGAGTTGAAGCTTTCCTAATGCAATTTTAACTCCTGGTCCTCATGTACCTCCTCCTTTGTGACTAAGGTTTCCTGACCAGAGACCAGAAACTACTTCATAGTCCATCTCCCCAGCATTGTTTTCATCATGGAATTATCCTTTTTCCATGTTGCTTTCCTTTTGTGCCATATAGGAACAACACATTTAGGGGGCTCAAAGTCCTTTGTAAATATTTGGGGTTCAGGCTTCCGTGCAGCTTGAACTGCTTAAAAATTAACCAGAAGTGAACATCTAGACACATACAGTGTAGAACAGTGCTGGCACCAGGCTGATTTTGTGAGATAAAAGAAAACTGGCAATCTTAATTGAGTAAAAAATGGTAGTTTGCTGTAGAGGCCAGGTAAATATTTCTATCACAGTACACAGTGGATTTTTGGGTAAGAGGTACATGAACACATGGTAAGGTTATCTGTAAAAGTATCTTATTACATGTATATACAATTCAGTCTTCAGCTGTAAAACTTTTAACTGTGATTTCTAGTTCTGCACAGCCTGGACTTTTGCCAAACTGCAGCAGATACTGGGTTTCTCCTGCCCTATTTTCTAGAAACACAATTTCAATAGGATATAGCCCTTAACTTGAAAATTGGGAAACGAAATTATTTTAAAGTGTGCTCAAGATTCCCATGAAAACATAAATCTTCTACAGTGTTTACATCTTCTTCTTACTATTACTGGCTTAAACCCCCTCTTTCTTGGCTAAGCTAGATTGAGTTTCCTGGTACTTGCTATTAAATTGGATGCAATCCTGAATATTCAGTGTTAAAATGCTCTGATTTATTCTTCCACTAAACTTCAGAAATGTATAAATTTGTGTGTTATGGATTAAGGCATAATTTGATCCTGACTGTGTTCACTGAATTGTTTTATTTGGAGCTTTTGAACTGAGTGAGCTTGCAATGTCATGCTGTCTGGTTACACTTGAGAAAAATGAAAAGTGTTTGTGATCTCTGCACTTGCTGGTGCTCAGATTTGCACACAGTGTCAGCCTTATAGAAAACAGAAAGGCAACCCCCCAGTTCAGCCAGGATTTATTTCCTTGTGTGAATGTTTATGGTGTCTGTGTGATTGCTTTTATCTCATCAGACAAATTTTGTTTCCTTTGGTGACAAATGCATGTAGCATGATTTAAGTTGCAACAGGATTTACCCCTCTAAACCAAAGGGATTCTGATAATAGCAATAGAATGTGATGGAAATACTAACTGCTCATGTAACCAGCATGGTCATGAGTCATAGTTACTGTTTTACAAAAGTTTGTCCCCAAATTACAGGCATTTTCTATTCTGCTTGTCAGGTGATACATTGCAGAAAAAAACGGACTTAGTATTTTTAATTGAACTCTATTCCAGTAAGTATATCCCTATCCATCCTTTAGAAGACAACACTAAAAGTCTGAATTTTTAAAAAAAAATTGATACCTTGCTTTTCTTCATTTCTCAACTCACAAAAGGCTATGAAAAATTCACTTTTTTATTTTTGAAGATGTAGAGCATAGTTGGTTTTGGTAATTCACACAGGAAAAAGAAGGTAAAAGATGTATGTTGATTCATTGCTATTGCTTGCACTGAGGTGCCCCAAAAGCCACATTCCTAAAACAAGACCCCTACTAGGTCTCATACAAGCAGGAGTATTTCCTCTAGCACCACAGATTTTTTTGAACTATCCTCAGTGGGATAATTTCTTTTCCATATGCCTTACCTCTGTAGCTATAAGCAAGGAAAATAGTTCTTGCCTACCTCACAGAAGTATTGCCCATCAAGAGAATAAATCCATTAAAATTCATAAAGGACCAGGTGCATTAAAGAGAACAGGATGATCCTTAGCCTGAGGATTTTTAGTTTTAAATATGGAAGAAAATATACTTTCATGAGCCTTGCAGTGCTTGCAGCAGAAACCATAAATGTAGTTAAGGCAGATTTGTACATCTGTCTCAATGTAGTAAAAAAGTGGCAGCTAAAGAGAGAAGCATTGCTCGAACAGCATCTCCTGCACAGCTTCAGACTCATCACTGCCTTCTGAATTACTTGTCCTTAGTCTGGATCCTGGCATACTGCCCATAGAGAAGGGCAAGTTATGCAAGGGGAGATTCCTGCCCAGGTACAAAGGTCGACTACCTGGTTAAATGGAGAAGCAGAGAGATCCTCCACAGAGAGCAGAAGATATATTTGGTTTAAAGTTGGATCAGACGAAAGCAAAAATTCAGACATTTAAGGACAAAGCAGCACTAAAGATCTTAGGTATAAATACCAACTGAATGTTGAAATTACTTCTATTATGCTGCATTCAGTGGCCTCTCTGAACAGACTAAATCTAGGAGGAAATCAGTACAGGGAGATTCATGCACACAGATCTTGTCCCCAGTCTCTTAGGGCTCTCTTTAGAAAGGAGGTGCTGCTGTTTAGTGTGGTAAAAGATGATTGGCTTGTGGATATAATTTTTGAAGCATGAAATCCAGTATGTCAATGAAATTATATATGTCCTGCTTGATGTGAGGTTTAGAGCCGTTTCAGAATTATGCAGTACAGTGTCACTGTTATGTCCTGATCAAGTCATAGGTACTGGAGGTTTTATTGCCTTTTTTAAAAACAGACAAATATAAAGAGGAAGCACCATCTCCAAAATAATGCAGAATAATAATGTGATTATTGATTAATGTTGCAGGTGTTTAGGATGACCATGAGGCCCTGTAGTGGTTCTTGGTTTCACAGAATCACATAGAATCACACAGTGGTTGGGATTGGAAAGGACCTCTGGGGATCATCTAGTCCAAACTCCCTGTTAAAGAAGGTTCCCCTGGATCAGCTTGCACAGAATTGCATCTGGGTGGGTTTTGAAAGTCTCCAGAGAAGGAGACTCCACAACCTCTCTGGGCAGTCTGGTCCAGTGCTGTGGCACCCTTGAAGGAAAGAAGTTTTTCCTTATGTTTAGGTGGTTTCATTTGTTGCTAAATCAGCACATTCCTCAATTTCTGATTAAAACCACTTCTAAAATCAAAATCCTTACCCCCAAATTTGAGAAATTCAATTTCCAGCAACATCTTCCCTGCCAAAAATGCCAGACTTGACAAAGTCATATATAACATCACAAGAAATAATAATAACGTATTTCATCATTTCAAAGTGGCTTCAAATCTGAAATCCGTGAGGGTAAATACATGTATCACCATGCCAAGATTCATGCTTTTGAAATAAACCCTACAATCATGTCACATATATCATCTGTCCACTTGGACATTTAGCATTCTTCATTTGCAGAACACCAGATGTTTCCTGTGTAAACTTCTGTGCACATATGCAATTGATAAATTGAGAGGAAATTAATGAATTGAGAAGATAAGCCAATCTGGGCTGAAAAAAGATGTTCTCCAGCTGTGAATGGAAGTGATTTACCATTGAGCTAAAGGATCAGCTTTTCTAGCTCAAACCAGCAGATACATCATTACATTTAATCCAGACTTCCACACAGATATTTAGGAGTTTTTCAGTTGACTTCAGCAGAGCCAGGATTTCACCCATAGTGTTTGCCTAGGCTGAAAGCCCATTCCCCACAGTTGTGCCGCTCATATTTCTTTATTTATTTACCTATTTAATGTGGTTATTTCTGTAGTGGAGGAATAGAAACTATCAGTTTGTGCACTTGGGGTAGAAAGATTGCAACTGTGGCTGCTCCTTATCAGAGCAAAAGGAGAGTGAACTTTATTCTCTCTTTTAAAGTTTCAGTAATGAATGTGGCTTGTTGGCCTGTCTTGTTGACAGCTGTCCAAACCAGTGAAGGCTTTAAAGTTTCACAGACTAAAAGCATCTGCCTCGTTGGAGACATGAATACCTGACATATGCATGCAAACTATTATCATTTGCTCAGGTAAATATTTCTAGGCAGTAAGCTTATAGATTATATTTACAAATGTTCAGCTCAACACACAGTATTTTACCTGCAACCAGGCCCAGGAGAATAAAGAGTTCCCAAACATCACCACTAAACCCGTGGTATGCTGGGACTAGCCAGTCAGACTTGAAGAGATGAGATCATAACTCAGATCTCAGGTTCCAGTCATACAGGCATTAAGTTGTTTTATGCAAACATAATACAATAGAAATGTATTTAAGTTTTGCATGTCCAAATTATTTTTTGCCTGACTCATCTACATGAACTAGCTTATTTTGGGTTTTACAAAGCAACTGGGCACATGTGAGGAATAGGATGTGAACCTATGGTGAGTGAGACAGCTGTAAGATCAGTTTGGGTGCAACATTGTACCATATCTCTGACTATGCCTTTACATGGCTAAGACTGAGGCCTTAGAAAGAGCTTAGCACACCAGAAGGGGTTTCCAGACATTGCTACTATGAAGGTAACCATTAAGATTAGTTTTCTTAAATTCCCTTTTTCTTCTTACACTACTGTGTCATACTAAGGGATGCAAAGCTCCAGTAATTTGCTCATTTCCTTCCTCCTAGTGTAGGAATTAGAGTCCTTTGTGCAGCAGAAACAGAATAATGTGACTTAACATTATAAGACAAACACACACACATGAATTGCAGTGCGCACACATCATGGCAAAGACACTAGGAAGATACAGGTGCCATGAAGTGGACATCTTCCCATTGCAGATGAAGATGGAGGTTTTGTGGAAAGCCAGAAACCAGCATGCTGAGCTGCTGCTCCATGACTAATCTAATTTGGCCCATTCTCAGTTAGGCATTGATAAATTAGGAAAGCGTGGGTTTCAGATAGCCTGGCTAACTGCAACATGGAGGAGAAAAGAAAGATGTCTATAAGATTTTCATCCCAGTTCCTCCTGATTTGAGGTACCAGTAACTCTAATTAAAGCACTTTCTGTGCTGACACCCTGCCAGGGTCAGGAATTTAGGTTTTTGAAAGAGAAACTGTACAACATTTTAAATTTAAGTTAAACTCCAAAGAGAACTCTTTGTGGTTCAGATACACTCTTGGCCTAAAAGCTCTTGCTCAACATTATAAGCAATCATTGACTTGAGGGGCTACCAAACATAGGCAAAACTTAGTATTTCTGTATGAGCACATCAAAACTGATGCACATCCTATGTTCAGTCAGGAAACTAATCCCATTACACCTGAACTGGTGAGACAACAAGGGATATTCAATCAAGGATATCAAAATACTATCAGTGCTCTAATGGTGGTCTAAAAGAACAACCTTCCCCTCTGCAAAACAAAGTAAAACAAACAAGAAAAAGCCACAAAGCAGAACAAATAATATGACAAACATAGGGAATAAGAAGGCAATAACAGTGGTCTTTCTAGTTGTGTCCTTTATCTGAGAGTTGCAATGAGGAGTTGTAACATCACTTTTAAGAATTATTTCCTGAAAAAAAGTGTATATTTGCCCTTGTATTTAAGATTTTGCCAATTACAACTGTCTCTCCTTATTTAAATTAACAGTACATTTCAATACTGTCTTGACCTTAATAATAGAATTGATGGTGAGATCCACAGGCTACACATTTGGTGGCCAATCATTTAAACGTTACTAGAAACAGCCAGTATAAACATTTAATAACTTGAAAATCATCTTCTGAAATGTACTTTTTCTAGATTTAAAAAAATGTTCATCATTAGGCTCAGAACTTAGCGGCATGCCACAGCTCCTCACGCAGTTACATACAAAATGTTACCTTCAGAAAGCAGAAAGCATGAATGCAGTTACCGGATTAAGTCAAGTAGTGCATCTGCAGAGCTCATGATGGGCTTTCCACCCTCTTCAGTGCTCTCCTTCTGTGCTGCTCCACCAGGATGGATAATGGAGACCATAATTATTCCCACAACCACAGCCACAAATGTTGTCCACAGGTAGTAAGTGACAGTTATGATGCCTAATCGACTAGAAGTCTTGGCATCCAGGGCTGCTAGCCCAGACATTAAGCTGTGGAAAGAAAATTTGCATAGCATTAATGCAACTGAAAACCTAATGTCATAATTATTCCAGTTTATTGCTTCTCTTAGGATTGCCTGCACATCAGTGATTTTAGAAGCTTGCCAGTAACACTAAAGATGTAGCCTCTGTGCCTAAAGGGATGTTTCCCAAATGTCATGTGAGATACTGGTTGCTTGAAGGACCTTGCAAGCTCAGGCTGCGCACATGGGGACTGAATCCTATTGACTGTTCTCTGAAGTTCAAGGGACAAGTTTATATAACCTATACATGTGACTGCTCAGTTCACAGGGACAAAGGCAATTATCAATCATAGGAACTTAGGTATGAAACTCTACACATTTTTAAAGAATCATACAATAATACAGATCTGAAGTGATCTCGGCAGGAAATCCGGTCAACCTCCTCACCCCTTTCTGTGTGAGGCAGGACCACAACTTCAAAACTAAAAACACTAAGGGGCAATTTTGTTAAATAGCCCTTTTTTTACCTAAAATACTAACAATTTTTTTCTTTCTAATCAATACAAAGCATAATACATTATTGCTTTACCAGGACATGCACTAAGGAATTGACTCTCACACTAGAGAATGTGCCTCCAGTCAAAGAGAAGACAGTGTATGGCATTCAGAGGAAACTCCTTCATGGGCAGCTGTGGCTGGACAGTGAGGAACAAAGAAAATGCTATGCTCACTTCAGCCTTTTCCTTTCCTCTTGAGTTCCCTGCCCACCACTGCCAGAGAATGACCAGTGTCCATCCTCTTGCTCATGTAGCTTGCCTCTGCCAAGCTATCCAACTCTCCACTAGCTCCCACTGACCCTCTTTCTGGGCAAATGAGGCAGCAAACTGTTCGGTCCTGGAACTTGCTTCTGGCTGATCTGACACAGACACTGATGCTGTCTCCAAGTGACTCGAGGCTGAGATTTGAGTTTCCAGTGACATTAGTGCTGCTTGGACATTTAAATTGAAATTTAGCTTTGAATAATTCTCTGTAAGCTCTTCAAAGCATATATCTCAGGAAAACTGCAGGTGAAATAAAATGCCACATTTACTATTCGGTGTGCCCCACTGCCTAGCTTTCTCATCAAAACAAAATCATTTATCAGGCGTTCCCTGATAAGTAGTCATTTACTAAGCTGAATCTCCTTGAATGAGGTCTCCTTGACCTCACTCTGCTGAGTGAGGTTGTCTAGAGCCAATGCTAAAGTGCAGCTTAACCTTTATAGTAGATTTAATGAAATCAAATGGGTGGGATTTAGTGCTCGGGTTCCTGCTATCCACTAAATTAATTAAGAAAATGTATTGCTTTTCTGCACTGCCAATCTCTCATCTAGCATGAGGTTTGTTAACACTGTAGGAGCAAAGTGAAACATTGGTTGCAGTGTTACGTGGACCATTTAGAAAGATAGCATCTTGATATCTCTCACTTTTGTAATCATTGTTCTTCTCTCTCTTTTATCATTGTATTTGATAAAATTCCCATTATTCTGCATGTCTCTAAAGCACTGTGTATAAACACAGCACTACATATTATAAAAACCAGTAGAAGCAAGTATACTTAGTTTCTCTGTGTTTCCCTTCGATGGATCCTTATGGAAGAGTAGCATTCTGCATTTTTTTGACGGAACAGTTAAGTACATTTATCTCAAACTAACATGTTAGTTTTCTGTAAAACAACATTTAGGTTGTTACTAGATTTCTAGCACTGAACTGTTCTTGCAGGCTAAGGTTTCATAGACCATTGAGCCAGTTCAACAGCTCATTGATGACCAAAAAAGATACTTGCACCATTGTTCCACCTCCAACCTTAACCTTCCCAGGCGAGAAAGGAAAAATGAAAATCAGGTTGATTTTTTCACTAGCTGGATGGTTTTTATGTTAACTATTTTCAGTGTTCTTTATAGATATATTATGCAGGGAAACAGACACCAGTGGTATAAAGGCCTGATGGTTGACCAGCAGAACTGTAACTTGTAGGTAGGATGCCATAGGCAGAGCAATTACTTGGAGAGGCTACAACTGAGGAGAAAACAGTACACTTACTTTCCTGATACTGCCCTGAAGCCACTATCAATGTGGTAAAGCCATAATTTTCTGTTGTCCTTGATGCCACTGCATTGTGTTTGTTCTACAGAACAATGGAGAGATGAGCTGTGCACATAGTGCTTGAACTGTATTGATTGTTCACCTGATAAGCATGTCCAGAAATACTTTGGGACAAAAATCCTAATTAAATATGTCCAGTGTTACCTTTGGTAAATGCTACCTCAACCTGAAGATGTTGGGCTGTTAGGATCTGGGAGGATGTTGTGTAGCTATAATCATACATTGGCTCTTAGGTGACAAATCCTGAGGGGGCTAATAATGAGATTGCTCTGTCTTGGGGATATTCATTAACAAGATCATCATCTGTAATGAGATTATCCTGTCACCAGATAAAGTCATGGTCAGTTCATGCTGTGATGAGAAAGTTCTCAAAAGTAATTAACTATGGAGGTGCAACAGGGGTAACTGTGGTGTGATAGAGGTATGGACTAAGGTTTGGGTTCAGACAAAGCCCTGTGTTTCTCATGGCTTGCAATGCTCAGTTTTAAGAAGGGACCAGGGGAAGCAATTCTCCAAAGGCTGTGGAGTAACACTTGTCATGTCATTTTAAACAATTGCTCAGACTCATTTTCAGAAAGAAATGCCTGTAACTACTATGAGATAGTAATCACTCATTAGCAATTTTTCATTTGACTTCATATATTTGATGCTAGAGGGAACAGGACAGGACACATAAAGCTTAAAGGACATACTGATTATTACAGTTATTGCATTAAGAAACACACAGTTACACCCCAGGAGTTCCTCACCACTGATCTCTAGAACTCTAATATTCACACAACATAGCCAATAAATAACAAGAAAAAGTACTTTTCTTCTGTCTTTGAGAAAAGGGAAGTTAGGAGGAATAAGCTTCCAGACGGTTTAACTTAAGATCACTGTATCATGTTCAGGTTTTCCCTTTAAATCTGATTTTCATCAGACACTCTTGGCTACATAAATCAGTGTACCTTTAATTCTTGTCAAGTCTCAGAATCTGGTTAGGCTTGAAATAACAGGACAGATATTTGATGCATAGATTAAAATCACTTGACTTACTATGTAGCTAAGTAGCTTCCACAGGTATGTTTCATGCACAGCTTCCATAATATGTTTTAATGATTGCCAAATGGACAAAAAAGGGTTAAGACAACGACAATCTGCAGCTTTTCTGAAAAGTTACAGTAAATCTAACTCACTTAATCGATCTGGCAAAAAAAATCCACAAAAAAGCATTTTCATGTTCAGGGACCGTTTCCCCATAAAAAAAAATAACCCAGATATCAAGCCTAAGGCTTCCAAAATATGTTAATGGATTTTAAATGAGATACTTAATCTTGTTGTGCAGGATTTAAGTGAAATCTCTGATTACTATGATTTAAGATTCTTGCACCTTCTTTTGAAATATGTGGTGCTGGTTGTAATAATAGAAACCATAATAAACTGAACTTCTGCAGTGATTGTTCCAATTACGTGGGAAAATTACCCTCTTGTGGCTCTTCTTTCTTCTGCCTAGAACAGTCTGCTTTACTTTTTTTTTTAATTCTATCTTTTTTATCCAACAAATTTTGGATGAAGTTGTGTATTCTGAGGCTGAACATTATTTGAAGAATAGTCTCCAAAATTCTATCTTCAATATATCTGTGTAAATATCTGTCCTATGTTTCTTATATGTCTGTGGCTTTCAAGCCTCTTCAAAACTGTGTTTTGATAACCTGAAGATCTCTACACAATGCAAACCTGATGCTCCACAACATTTTCAGGTTTACAGTTTTCTAAGGTTTGTGGTTTTATTCTTAATAAGTACAAGATATCTGGCTTTTTTTACTGGGACTTAAGTAATTCTACTCTGCTTTGTTTTCTGGGAAATAAGTTGTTCTGATGCAGCCAAATCTGTCTTCTCTCTTCTATGAACTATCTAGACACATTTTTATTGGAGAAAGAAAGTGAGGAAGCCAGAAACCAATTAGCAGCATTTTGATCAAAAGCTGGATATGGCAAATAATTTTAAAAAGAAGTTTTTACTTGCAGTATTTTAATGGAACAGATGTTTAAGACAATTATTTCACAAATACTTCAATTGTTTCATTGCTGTTGGTTAAAAAAGTCCTAGTTAAATTATTCTACCTAGGATGAATATGATTTCTGTAGGGAGGAAGGTTGTTAGCAAAGCCAGGATCAGTGGAATGCCTAATGAAACCTAGATTGTGCTTTTAAAGAGAAATTAGAAGGGGAGATGAAGACATCAACAACTCCAGGAATTACTGTTATAAGTGATGCATTAAAAATGTCAGTTACTAGGTTGTTTAAAATATTGCTAATAGTACAAACTAATGAAACTGCTGAGTAGTAGTTTCACATCTGTTTTGAAAGAAACATATGTGACCCCCCCAAAAAACTATTATAGCAATTTAGATGTAGTGAGGAAGAGAATTCTTTCAACATCTTGGAAACCTAATTAGCTAAGTAGCTAAATGGCTATGAGCACCTCTAGGCTTGCTCTGGCTGTCACTGATAAGTATCAGAGTATTTATGAAGTATTTTATTTACACATAAAAATAGAACTTTCTAGCTTCTCTGAAAGTCTCTAGTTTTCTATCTTGCTCTCTGAAAAAAAGCACATTTTTTGGTCTGTCTCAAGATCAAAACCTCTATCCCCAGAAAGGGAAGACACAAGAAGCTGCTGTTAAGACCCCATTCCACATGTTTATTTTGTCTTCCTCTCCACCAGAAGCCATCTGGATGTTGCTTTGAAATAGATGGATTATGGATAAAGTTATCAGAAAGGATTAGTGTGATTAGAAAGACATTAATCCTGTCAAGAAGTAATGGTCAAGTATTAACCACCAACAGTTGTTCCTAGAATCATGTTTGTTTTCATTCATCTCATACCCTCCCTTACATTCTCATTTTGTAATTGCATGCCATAGAAAAGACCTTCCTAAGCAAGTTCTCCCAGTGAGGCTGGGAAGCTCCTCTAACAGCTACATTAGAGATGATTATATTACAGATGAACATCATGAAAGTGAAGTGCTGGCTTCACTAATGCTGCTTGATCATGCAGACAGGCTGTCGCTTACCTTTTTGTCAAGGTCAGTGCCTTCAAGTTTCAACATGGTAATAATCTCCATTTCCATCGCACAAACCATTTAATCATCTTAAAATGCTTTACTAATACAACCTACTGCAATACAGGAAGGCAGAGTCTCCTTTTTACAGAGAAGAAAACAGAAATTAAGGTGCTTTAAATAAAGACAATCAATTCACGGTGAAGAAAGATAGGCTTGAAGGGATTTCTATCATGCAATGGACCACCAGACTTGTCCTCATCTGTGCTCAGCTATCTGTGCTTTCATGACAGGCTGCTTCACTTCCTTGGAGGTACCACTGATAGAGTAGGGGGTTTTTTTTGTTAGCAACAAAGAAAGTAAAACTGTAAATGTAATGAAACTTTTTCTGGCTCTTTCTGTAGTTTGATACTTGATTTTCCTCTTAGTCTCTAGTGTAGTTAAATTTATTGCTGTAAGAAAGAGGGATCAGAATAAATTTTTATTTCCAGGATATTCTGCTTTCTTCTAACATGACATAATACCTACAGGAAGACACTGTCATGGCTGTGACAGAGAAACCTGCTGCTCTCATCACATGCTGGAGTGACAGTGGTACTGGGGGGAGGACCATAGTCCGTCCCTGTCTCTGCTTCAGCCTACATACTCTGCCCTTACTTACAGTGATACATAATAGTTCTGGTTTTCTGTCTTCTGATGTCATACCACACTGCACAGGAAAAACGTCTCCCACCCAGACATGCACAAACAGCTAGTTAGCACATCTGTTGTTCTGTACCTGTACAGATCATCAAGTGGCACCTTGGTTAGAAGCTCATGCCATCCTACACCTCTAGTCCCATCCACTCACTTCTAAGTGATGATAGGACCCCTCATGTGGCATGACACCATTTGTCTTAAGTAGAGAGGAAGAGAAAATCCTGCAATAATTTATACTCACACCCTGAACTAAGCTAGATCAGGTATGTGTTGTGAATTTGTAGAAGGACAGCCTATTTGTATAGATGAACACTTCTTCTGTGTATGTTTCTGTTAGTTCAAACACCAACAAAATGACATCTTGGCTCTCTGTGACTTTTATTCAGACTCCAAAAGTTTTGCAGACTACTATTGTACTAACAGGCTTACCCTGATCTGAACACAACTAAAGAATCATAGAATCATCATAGAATCATAGAATGGCCCAGGTTGGAAGGGACCTTAGAGATGATCTAGTTCTAACGCCCCTGCCATGGGCAGGGATGCCACACACTAGACCAGGTTGCCCAGGGCCACATCCAGCCTGGCCTTGAACACTGCCAGGGATGGGGCATCCACAACCTCTCTGGGCAACCTGTTCCTGTGCCTAACCACTCTCCAGGTATAGAACTTCCTTCTAAATAACTATCATGATTACTTGTAGTCAGTGGAGTGAACCCCAATGTCATGTATTATTAAAAGTTTCACAGTATTACAGCTACCTTTTCAAAGGAGATAAGTCTAGAATCCTCCTGAAGATCCAGAGGGCTACTAAGGTTCATCTCCTTTGAAAATCAAGTAGTAGCAAACAGCATTTTTAAAGTTCAAATATCTTGATATAAATGACATAGTGTGTAGGCTTAAAATATATACATATATACAAAAAATGGAAGCTAATTTACAAACAAGACTATCACGGCAAATTCTGTGTAGTTAGATTATCAGCCGTAAATAGCACTTGAAATGTGAATTAACTTCTCAGAGAACTTCAGTGTAGCTATTTTACTGAAAACAGTGGAAGTTTAGAGGTGTCAGGCATGGTGGAAAATCTGACTTCTGATCTTCAAACAATGAACAGTGTGTTAGAGGTTCTCACTCTCTGCAACACACTGTTTGCAGTGATTGCGTTCAATTTTACAGCTAGGCTGATGGAAAAGAAACGGAAATCTACATTACATCATAACATGCAGCTTCTTTAGATGGTGTTTTTTAAATAATGCTTTATCAAATAATAAGAGTTTTATTTTTGCCCAAAATGGGGAGATCTCCTTTTCCTTATTATCTAGCACTTGTAACTGTTAATGACAAACTGACATACATAGCAAAAGCCCTGCCAGGGATTCACATCATGCATTGTATTTTCTTAGTGTGCAATAGAAAATCTGGTTTTATGGACTAATGCAAACAAGGCAGGACTTTGTACAGCACACAGTGAAAATAAATATCCAGTGGCTGTTCCATCACTGCTTCCTCCCAAATAGCCCAATATGTTAGGCTACTGTGAATGCTGGAAAGGATGAACAGCAGCTTTTGATCATTGGTAAACAAAGGAGATCTGAGATACTGTAGTACAGCTCACACAGAATTCAGGTCAGCTTGTTGACTTTAGCTGTTCTGATAAAAAAATAGTTTTTCCTAAATTCAAAGGTCAAGATGTAAATGAAAACAAATTATCTATTAAATATGAATGTGCAGCTTTACATCTGTGGAAAGAGCCAAGAGTCTTAATAATACTTGATTTTCTGTTTTGTCAGTTCTTTCAAGTGTTTTTAGACTAAGAAAAGGGCAAAAGGATTTGAAACACAAATTTGGATTGTAACAAATGTCAGATTTATTCAACTGTTTATAGTTCATACATGTTTCTATCCTTAGGAAACACAGGGAATCCAGCCAGCCCACTCAGGCTTCATGTCATTGCTTTTTCTTTTGTGAGGCATCAAGTATTTCAGAGCTCTTAGAGAACTGCAGAAAATTCTGTCCAATCACGAACCAATCATACTGCATTTTTAACCATTTCAGTGGTTTCCACACCATTTCACTTTGTGACCATAGATTCCTGTTACACATTGCTAGATCCCTACTGACATTGCCTAAATAGTTTGTACTGAGCTGGTCCAATTTTGTCACTACAGTATGGGATCTCAGCATTAGACTCTGTATTTCTAAGGACAGCTAAGAACATCAATAATATTACAGTTGAGAATCATAGAATCATTTAGGTTGGGAAAGACTAAGATCATCAAGCCCAACTGTCAACACAACACCACCATGCCAGTAAAACACAGCTACCAGGTTTTTGAACACCTCCAGAGATGGTGATTCCACCACTTCCCTGGGCAGTGTGTTCCAATGCTTAACCACTCTTTCAGAGAGTTGTAGAGAGCAAGAAGATTTCCCCTGAGCCTCCTGTTCTCCAGACTAAACAATCCTACATCTCTCAGCTGCTCCTTATCAGACTTGTGCTCTAGACCCTTCACCAGCTTCATTGACCAGAGGGAATAGTTCAACTCACACACGGCAGAAAAGACCAAGCCAAAACTAACCAGAAGCTTATGTTATCTATTCTTTCCCATTCAGTCTTCAGTTAAATTATGTGAATTTGTCCAGACAACATAGAAAGTATCTTTCAGTAGAAGGAATGGATTAAAAGAACAACTACTGGATAGGGTGTCTTTCATGTAAAACCAGTATTACTGAGTGAATTAATTTTAGCTATCCTCTTGGTTTAAATTTATTGTTCAATAAGAAAGAAGAGATTTCATAGCCTTTTAGAGATCTGCATTTTTCATCTGGATAGACATAATATTGACTGTATCAGGCATCGATTTAGAATCATGGTAGAAGGTTTAGTTTGCAAAAAAAACCCCTGACCTCTGAGTGTTTGGGTCAAATTATTCATCTCTAACAAATGGTAAGCTTAAGTAGTGAAACAGACAAATAGTCTCCAGTCTCTGTCTATTACCAGTTTCATCTACAGCCGACAGCAAGCAAAATAGCGTATAACACAATTTACCTAAGTTAATGGTCTTTCTCATAGCATGTTTTTAACCAAACCCTAAACTCCCAAGGAATATACTGTTGCTGTGAAGTTGTTTAGGGTGTGTCTTCACAGGCAACTGCAGACAGACATGAATTTACTCTGCCTTCACTCTGAGCTGCCAAGGCTGCTCCGGAAGCCATATAGCCACATTAGTCCTTTGCACGAGCTTGGGCACAAAGCCATGCTAATGCGGCTATACAGCTTCCGGCCTGGAGCTGCCTCCAGTCTGCCCAGTTTGGCTTGTGGGCTAAGCAAGTTCACATCTGCTTGCACCCAGAGCATCTCCACATCCTCTTGCACAGTTTATACAGGTGTCAACTTTTCCAGTCTAAACTAGTGAGTCCTGAGAGGCAAAATGTGGTGTGGCACAGTATAGCTGAAGAAGAATTCCATTGGACCAGAATGAGTAGTATTTTTCATTGGTGGGATGTTAAAATGCCAATGCATTCCCCAAACCAGAGAGCTGTGAAAAAAGTGATATGGGGAAAAGGGTACTATAATAGAGTAGTTTCTAATTAAATACTAGGCTTTAACAGCATGAGTAAGAATGACCCACTCAGGAATCTGAGCAGAAGGATGAGGGATTACCAGAACTGATGGCATTATGGACAGGAATCCCCTTAAAGAAAGACAGTTCTATATTTAGCATATTGTATATAACTCACCAACAAAATCCCAATAGTAAGAAGTATTTATTACTACTCCCAAATGAGCCTTCCAAATAAGCATAAAATTGCATTAGCAGACACTTGCTTGTATCAGGTACAACACACTCAGAGGAACAAGATTTATAATTCTAAAAAATATAGGTCAAATAATTTATTTAGCTTTGACTGAAAAAGGAAAAATCTTTCTTTAATGGATTCTGCAGATGGAAAAGGATCAAATCTGTGCTATTTATTTCTTAAATATCTAGAAAATATCAAAGGTAAATAAATACAAAATGTAATGATTATCCTAAGCTTAAACAAAACAAACTGCTTTTTCTAAAGGGAATTTTCAGTGGGGTAACAAGCCTGTTACAACAGATGAGCAGTTCACTTCTGCCCTGACAATTCTTTCTCACAAGCAGTATCACTGTTTACTGCTAATTGTAATCTTAGAAAACCAGGCCCTGTATCTATTACCAGATAAAAGCTTAATCATATAAAAAAAAGGAGGATGTTGAAATAAAGGATGCAATTTTCTGTTACATATCTAAGTAGATATATAAGACAAAGAGAATTCAGCCACAACAAGATATGAAGTTGTAACAGATCAGTTTTCAGAAGTGCCCTCCCCAAACAACTTAAATCAAGGCAGTTATGCTTTCTGAAAGTCAAGTTTCTGGCCCACTGGAAGTTAATAAGCACAAAACTAGTAACTCAGGATGAAGGTGATGGGGCAAGGAAAAGGCACAAGGACAGAGATGGCCTGAAGAGAGATGACAGCATGTGAGTTATGGCATGGTATCTGCCAGCATGGCTGGCCTGCACTTATACCAGCACCCACGTCTGGCACTGCTGGTGTGAGCAGGATTTGGTCAGAGTGTTTATGTTACAGAATCATAGAATTACAGAATGGACTGGGTTGGAAGGGACCTTAAAGATCATCTAGCTCCAACCCAACCCTGCCATAGGCAGGGATGCCACCCACTAGACCAGGTTGCCCAGGGCCATATCCAACCTGGCCTTGAGCATTGCCAGGGATGAGGCACCCACAACCTCTCTGGGCAACCTGGTCCAGTGCAAATGTAAGAAGATATTAATGGGCAAGTTGAGTGTTTGTTCCTCTCCCAGTTTTTTGCTTTGTGCAGAGCACAAAGACACTGACATCACATTTGATTATTTCAGGCATTTAAGAAGTTGGGAATCTAAAGTTATGCATAGGTATCTCTGCCAATCGACTTGTCCTGAAAGCACGACCTGAAAGAGAAAGATATGTCTGTATGTGTGTGTGAAGTTTATAATTAACCTTGGCAAAAGAGGGTAGAGATGTTCCTATTTTCTGGGTGGGCAGCACTATTGGAAAATGCTTCGGATGAAGGTCCTCCCAGAAGCAGAGGTCCTCCTTGCGCTGGAGAGCCCCAGCACCCGTAACCAATCCTGGTTCCTTACTCTTCTAGACAGAGCCACCTCCTGGCTACGGGGGGCAACACAACCTGAGCCTCCGCACGCCAGGAAATGCATTAGATGGAAGGCAAGATAGCCTAACAGACTTGAGCACTTTGGGCGAGCTGATTAGCAGATGTCTGTCTAAAGACCTGGACACATGTTTTTTTAAACATATCAGAGGACTCAGGGCAGGATGCATTGAGATTCAGCTCTGTCAGTGCCATGTATTTGTGTGCCTGTTTGGAAAATCTGAGATAGGTGTTGAACCCTTTTGTATATAAGGTAAGAATATATTATTTGCTTTGCAGTTGTCAAATGAGGATCAAAGCCTCTGTCCCAGTGACAATCAGGGAACTTCAGATCTCCTGCAGTCTATCCTTCAGGCTTGTTGAGAACATGCCCTCATCCAACTGCTGTAGGAGCTCAGGCAGAGCCTATATATGCAACTATGAAATCAGACTTTACTTCTATTCTCTCTGAGCTCTCACAATATTCACATTTGCAGGTTTAAAAATAGTATCCTATGTTCATACATATAATTAGCTGTACATCTGGTAACTACAGGGTCTAAAATTTGATCTTGTGACTCTCCACTACTGACTATTCCTAGAGCAGACACAGATAAACTATTTGTTATTTTTTTTTTCTTTATGTTTCTGGTAGAAGGGGCATCTTTTGCTATGTGGGTACCTGTTTCATGACTCAGAAGAGCAAACTCTATATACAAGACACAGTGGATGCTAGTAGGTATAAGCAGGGCTAAACTTCAGGCAGAGGATGGGGGTAATAAATAAATACTTATTTTAGGGTTGTATGATGCTAACCAGATAACTGCAATAATATCAACCCCCATCCTTAATGAAGGTCCGTGTCAAAAGAAAAACAAAAGCTCATGCAGGGCTCAGACTGGCAGGCTAGTGGTTGGTGGTTGCTTTTTCAAGGTTTTTCTATCTGTGGGAAAAACAAGAGTAAGAACAAAATGGTAGGACACATCACGAACAGGTACAGGAGCTCTGGGATACAGCACTTCCA
The DNA here is from genome assembly GCA_013396975.1 of Bucco capensis. Classification (NCBI taxonomy): domain Eukaryota; kingdom Metazoa; phylum Chordata; class Aves; order Piciformes; family Bucconidae; genus Bucco; species Bucco capensis. The sequence goes on from VWZO01000732.1 coordinate 3,053,234, forward strand.
GGTGCTGGGACAGAGTTAGTTAAAACAAGGAAGTGTACACTAAAGAAACAATCTCCCATTGTTCAACTGGTTTCTTCTGCAGTCAAGGAACTTTTAAAATAAAAACCATTCAGAGATACCTGCCTGTATCATCACTTTCTCATTCCAAATGTATAGAGTCTGTAAAGTTCCTGTTTTATCTAACAAACAGATCAAAAGAGGGGTAGTACAAATTTTCAGCCATTTCTGCTTAAGACTGGTTTTGTGCTAGTGACCTATAAGTGCAAGATTTTCTAGTCTATTATCTGTCTCTGAGTCACTTGCCATTTTTTACTTCTGCTACCACCTTTCATTATGAACTCTGGGCTTGGCTACAGGGTATTTTGCACTGAATGCCCCCTTTAAGCATTCTGTCTCACCTTTCATTTTCTTTACAAGTAATTACTTTACTTGGTAGTTCAAGGAAAAACTTGCATCAATTTCAGCTTGAGATTTAGAGCTCTTTTTATGGTACTGTATGCCTGGCTTTTGTAAACAATAATAGAGAGAAATTTAAAAGATAATTTAAATGCCATTGCTCTTGCAGGACAGGCTAAGAATTCCAATATTCACAAAGAAATTCAGTTTAATTCTGAATACAGAGCACTGGTTTACTGATTAAGTGAAATATACGTGCAGGAAGTACTGAGCTTGTTGTAAAAACCCCAAAAGGACTGCACAAAAATATAATTACATACGGATTACTTTTTGCTTATGAAATCCTGGAATTTCAGTATGCAATAGAGCAAGTGATGGTTAGTTTGTTATAGAGGGAGATAGACTCATATTATATTGCAAGGAGAGTCAATCCCTTTGGAGACCTGTAAAGTTTCTTCTCTTTCTTCCTCAGTGGATGGAGTCCATCAGTCCTAACAGAGCAGCTCAGAGATTCACTCCTGACACATCAGTTGGTAAACTCAAGCTACCACAGGCTGTGTCAGAGAAGCTCTTCCCTACTGTGCTCTTGCTCCTCCTGACATCTCTAAAAAGCACAAGAGGATCTAAAGAACTACATATTTTAGACAAGGGCATGTGACTCTGCTCCAACCCTTTTCTGTCCTTACTACATCATTTCCTTATGTGAGACTTTTGTTTTCCTTGGAAAACTATCCTTCCATCTCTCAAAGAAATCTTGCAGTATGTTTTGTTTTGATCTTCTCTAGCTGCACAGGACAGAACCAGGTATGAGTCTATGGTCATATGGCCAGTTTCAGGCCTGAAGCACCATGACTCAGCTTCATCCTGTGAAAAACCAGAAGGTAGATGTAAAGTTAGATGATTTAAAAATAAAATGAGTGCTGAGTTGTGTTAATTTTCAGCAACTCTCAGTAATCTTAAGTCTAGAAACTTTTTTTTTTTCTAAAGAGGAAGATGAGGTTTTGGTATATGTATTTAGGTTCCAGAAGCTGAGGCTTCAAGGACAGGTACCAAAGATTACAAGAATTTTTCCTCAGACCTGGTAAGGTAAAGTTAGCTTTGTTACTGTCCATCTATTTATATCTTCTCTCAGCACTGGGAACGAGAGAGCTTCTGGCCATCAAAGTGGTGTGTATTTGTGACTGTAGTCGGAAGACACTCAAACTTAACAAAGGGAAAAACCTGTCCCAAGTTATGCAAGCCCATTGCAAAGGCAAATACCATACCATACACCATCCAGCACCAGGATCTACATCATTAATTCTGCTACTGACAAAGTGGCATTCCTAAAGTTTCTGCCTTTAATGTACTAAGAAATCACTTTCACTTCCAGATGAAGCCAGGCATATATATAATTAGTTCACTGGAGACAGGGTTTTTTTCAGTACTCATCATACTACAGCACGTCTCAAAATACTGCAGAAGAGTATAAATTAACTGTAATATTTCATCTTATTTGTGTAGTGTATTATTTCAGTTGTATAGATTTAAGGTAGGCTTTTTGATGAGGTGGGTTGTTTCTTCCATATATTTAACTTTTAGTTAGCTTGAAGGAAAAAGTCCTCCCATTACAAGGTAAGAAGAAAACATCAATTAAAAATAGTTTTAAAGTAAATAATACCTCTATAAGGTATTGTGGAAATGAACCAATTGATTAAAAACCATGTTCATAGTTCCATTATAAACATGTACAGCAATCAGCAATGCTTCTTGTACTTTGACATTAATTCAGTTAAAACTAAAGCAGTGGTGATGATGTATCTCATTTAGGAAACTTCAGAAGTTATTGGAACAATCATTGTCCTCACTTACCTTGAGACAACCAGTGGGAGGATCAACATTTTCAGCATCCTCATCAGTAACTCACCAGGAAACTGGAAATAACTAATTTCCTAGAAATACATGGAGAGATGCTTATTGTTTTGAGATAAAGACTATCTGTCTTCATGAGTCCTGCTAGAGCTGTGAATCGGATATCACTGGTAAAATCTGCAGCTTTGGTATATTAGATGGCAGAGATAGTAAGCTTTAGAAGATCATTTTAAAATTAATTAATTACCTATTGTGTTGTAATTCAACACACAGACTACATTGTTTATTCCTTTACAAAGGAAGACAAAAATTAAATATATCATCTCTTGGGGACTGCTGTTAATAGGTTTCCCTGAATAATCTCTTCATTGCGTATTTTGTGTGTTTTCCTAGATGTACATTAAGCTACTGCTTGAACACAGAAGGTGTTCAGTGGTTAGCAGTAGCTGAACACAGAATTGTTTTAGATTAATTGCATTTACTAAGTGCCATGGTTTTTAACTGAGATTTAATTTTTGTCCTCAAACAAAGCAGTCAGCAATGCATGTTGCACTATCCACTCTCTCCAACTAACATGGCAGAAAGAAATGAGTATCTGCAGAGAGCTTAGATGAAGTATACCGGGGGAGACAACCCCAAGTGGCTTTAATAACATGGTGTACTGATGATGGGAAATCTCATATTTATTAAAACAAAATGCCATTGGTATAATATAAATGTCTATATATCTGCACACTAGTTGATGAAAAATATCCCCAGTCTTTTCTTTGGAGATACATATTCCAAAGTAACATTAAATCCAATGAATATACTGTACTACCAGTTTTTAACAGGTCTGTATTAGATGCTACATTTCACCTTGCTTAAATGCCAGCTATTGTTATCCATACTTGCCAACATTATAATGTGCTTTATGCCAGACTTACTAGACGTCTCAAAGACCAGAACCCTTTGTAAACGTATTGTATATGAAGAGACCCAAAGAAGAATGTAGATTAACAAACAGATGAAATCAAACAAATTTCTCAAATATACATACATGCTTTTTATCTTTAAAAGTCCATCCTGCAGTTCCACAAGTCACTATGTCTTTTGTTACGTAAATACGTTTTTTTCTCTCTAGTAATACTCTGCTGTGCCACACTTACCTGCTGGGAGAGTCGTCTCGTCCTCAGGAAGAATCCAAGAAGACAGCCAATGGTGACTGACAACACTGAGAGAATGAGCAAACCATTTCTTTTAAAAACATCCTTGATCCGAGCGAGGATTGCATCAAAAGCCACTGCCATGCTGTCCTCCGTGGTCTTGGGAGAAGAATCAGCATCCCATGAAGAGAGAATTCACTTGCTCCTCTTGTTCGGGTGGACAGATCTAGCTCTGTATAGATCAGATCAAAGCACTTCCAGTTCTGCTTAGCTGACCTACAAGGTCACCCCTCTGCCAATAGCCACCAAGCAAGCAGCTGGCATTATTGTTCCAAATTAATACCAACAATCCTATTATCAACTACATCATTAAGAGCCTGGAAGAAGATTAGGGGGCTCTGGAAAATTAGAACAGAATGCTGTAGTATTTCTAAAACAGGACTGGTTCAAAACAAAGTGACACTCCTGGGAGGAAGACAGTGAGTGCACTCCTTGGTCTCCTCGGTTTGGGGTCTGGACATCCAAACCGAGAAAGGGAACAGTGGAAGTCATGCATTCAAACGGGTAAAAGCCATGTTACTGCAGGTTTTTCTAAAGGGCAGAGCAGGTAACATTTTGAGCTGGACTATCACAACAGGGCATGCTAGGTGAAACTGCACTTCATTAATTGAAGCAGGCTTCGGTTTTTCATTTATGTGGTGAAAAATGGCTGAATGACTAGCATAAGAGACATGCACTGAACAGAAAATAGTTGTATGCTGAAATACTCATGGACAACTTCTGGAATTTTACATTTATTATCTTGGAAGTGAAATGATTTCACTTTTCTTCCAACCACTATGTTGATTAGAGTAGGGCCAATTTACTTTCAGAGGATTATCAGACTAAGCCATGGGGATTGCTTTCCTTTCCTTTGCTGTATTCGCATTCAGTCCCAACAGTAATTTTAATGCTAGTGAGAAGCTGATAAAAATACACCACCATAGCTGTTCATCAAAATATTCTGTCATTTCTGGGTTAGCTTATTCAGTGTTTTTACTGGAAATAATCCATACAGTACAACAAAATTGTGTTTACAGTATTTTATTTCATACTGTAATACAGGTTGGTTTTTTTTTTACATGCTTACATACAAGTACAAAAGCTTATGGGAGATTAAACTGTTCTCTTTGGATCTGCATACTGTATGGTCAGTAAGACAATACAGACACACATCAGAAAACAAAACAAAACGTGGAGTCTACGCGGTCATGCAGAGTGCTGCCAAACATGAGACTTACAGACAAATTTCATCAATGTGTATGTAAAGAGGCCTGCACTGATGTTGAACTGTCCCACCCCAGTCATTTTCGGGTAACGGCGCTACCTCGATAGCATGCATCGAATATACTTTCCAAACGAAATAATTAAAAAATGGTTCATGAAGTCACGCCGACCTCCGCGGTCGCTGCTGTTGGTGGAGTTGGACCCTCAGTTCTGCAGCCGGGACTTCTCTCTCTACCGAGGCCCGTGCGGGACAAAGAAGCCTGCGCCGCCCAACCAGCAGGAACTTCTCCATTCTGCGGGGCCTAACCGCCCTTTAGCCGCTCCCTCCCACCTCTTCCGCGGACGAAGTTCAGGTAACAAACCCAGACTCCGCCGACGCGACGGTGTGAAGGCAACTTCCCCCGCCCCGCCGCGAGGCGTGGTGAGCTCATCCCGAAAGGGGCCGGGGCGCTCCACAGAGCGGAGCCGCCCAACGACACTATGGGGCGTGGTAGAAGCCGCTCCTTGCAGCCTCAGGACGGCAGTGAGGGAGGCAGCACGGCGCGGGCGGTGCTTCACGGCCTCTGACGCGGTGGCTATCATGGCGGCGCGTCAGCTAGTGCTGCGGCGGGGCTATAGCAGCGCGGGCGCTGCCCAGTACCTCCACCGCAGTATCGTGCCCACCATGCACTACCAGAAGAGCCTGCCCAGGTACGGCGGGACGCTGCCCCGCTCCCTGGTGCGCCCGCCGGTACCCCTGCCCTCCGGCACTGCCCGTCTCGCGGCCTCCTGAGGCGCCGCCGGGCTGAGGCCGGGGTGAGGTCTGGAGTGGGCGTTCTCCGGGGAGAGAGCGTCGCTGCCAGCCCCGGAGCGGCCGCATAGGGCAGGCAGCGGGCCTCGCTCCGTGGAGGGCGCAGGTAGAGGTCGGTGGCGGCGGGGGCTGGTGGCCCTGCGGTGTTGGCCGTGAGGAGAGGGCAGAGAAAATAACTCCTCCTGTTTCTGTATAGCCGCGCTCGGGGTCTGCTACTCTCTTGTCTTGTACATGTACTCTTCCTAAATCACAGTGGAATTGATTTTACTTTTTAAAGCGTGAATACGACTATATAGTCTAGGCTATGTAGTAGAAGAGCATTTTCATGTGTAGGCAGAGAGGAAGATGACCAAGATATTGATTAGTAAATTTTCAAGAAAGAGCAGATGTTCAGCACCTAGCAGTGAGGGCAGGTACTAGTGCGGGGGTGGCTACCAAAAGTAAACCTTCCTTCTGTATAGCTGGTTCTCCTTGCAGTGATTCATGTCGCTGTATTTCCACTAAGACCCTTCACTGCAATACCTTTGTAACAAGACAGTCAAGTTGTTTTTCTGCCTTGTTTTCCAAGAACTTTATGCTGTGATGTTGTATGTCCCATTTATTCCCTTTCTTCTTCCACAAGCGAATTTTGGATAATACAGGGTATAAGAAAGTACAGGGAAGAGGGGAGGCAAAGTGAGACTACTGTGTAAGAAACTCAGGCTTTGTTAGTGCCATTGTACCTAAAATTCATGTCTGTCTGTTCCCCATCCTTCAGATTGCCAGTTCCCAAACTAGAAGATACAATTAGGAGATACCTGAATGCTCAGAAACCGCTTTTAGATGATGACCAGTTCAGGTATGGACAGACAAGATATGCATATTGCAGTATCATGTGCTGCTTCAAAACCAAATGTTACATATAAAAAATAGGGCTTATCACAGCATTTTGATTATTTCATTGATTGCTGTAGGAAAACTGAAGAACTTGCTCATCACTTCGAAAAGGGAATTGGAAGAGAGCTGCATGAGCAGCTGGTTGCTCAAGACAAGCAGAACAAGCATACTAGTTACATCACAGGTATGTTGGCCTACTGGATATAGGAATCTGTAGGTTATCATGCTTGAAAACAAACAGCTCATAATCCTACAGATAAAACAGGCTGAAGCTTAAATTCTTTGCTCCATAAACTTGAAATAACATGTTATGATTGCTGCCTATGGCTGTATTTCAGCAAATTCTGAGTTTTGGTGAAAGAAGAATGCCCATCATCTAACTTTTATATACCAGAATTCTGGATAGATGGGTAGTAAAGAAACAGTATTTTTTCATGTGTTACTGTATTTAAATTCTTGTTTACAGAGTTTATATTTTTTTCATTGGTGTCTGTTTATGTTTAGGATAATAGAGGAGCTTAACTGGTAATAGCTTCAAGGAAATTAAAGCAATAATTTTCAAATAATTTCAAGTTTAGCATGAAAACTAAACTCTGAGGAGGAGTTCAGAGAATATGACTAAGCTTTGGGAGACAGAAATGGTCAGTGTTCTGGACTTAAATTCCCTTCAACTACAAAAACATTTTCTTTTAAAGAGGAAAAGAAAAGCAGGTACAGAAAGAGGAAGATAAGAATAAGGAAAAATTAAGAGAGGGAGAGTATGCATGTCATTTTTTGATCATTCTTCCTTATTGTTGCTTCCACTGACTTCTAAATACAAGTGTGCTTCTGAAAATATTAGATGGATAGCGACAGAGGTGGAAATACTAAAACATCTACAGAAGAAGTCTGCATGTTGCTCAGTAAATAAATTTCTGCTCCTGCGATCTGTTGAGACTAGCTGTGTTAGTTACCTCAGATTCTGTAGAGAATGCCAAATTATTTCACAAATGCTGCTGTTTGGGTGAACAACATCTGTTTTAACTGGTAGCTCTACCATGTTTGTTAATGCTAACCAGTATGCTGGTTTTTGTCTGTGAACTGTAGGGTGTTTGCTTTCCTTTTTGTTTAATTATTATTCTTTTCTACTCCTCATAAAAGACCTGTTCCACTTGAAACTGGTTTCTGAAATTCTGTATAGTTGCCTCCACCCTGAACTTTCAGATCCAAGGTTAAAAGGCTATGTGGTGATGACAGATGTGGTTTTAAAACTAGATGCACACTAGTTACTCATCTGTGAGGACCTGGAATTTAAATGGTAATTTAGGTCCTTGAGTTACCCATTGTGCTTTTACAACCCAGCCAGGAGATTCTACTTGGCACTGATCCAGGCTTGTTAATACATCAGCTGCCTTGAGATGAAGCTGGTGTGCGCTTGCTTCCTTGATGTGCATCCAGTCAGTGTGCAGTACCAGAGCAGAGTTTGAAGCTGATGATGAAATAGAACCTATTTTAAAAATCCCTTCTTTGCCTGTGCCTCCTGGATTTTTGTTTACTCATAGGCAGGTGTAAAAATGTGGCTACTTTTTAGAGCTATTATTGATTCCCCAGGTTTTGGCAAGCATAAAACCTTTGGGTCACATTCATGCTTCTTGATGTGCTGACAGACTGTCAAAAAGACCTGTGGGTAGTAGCATTGACAGTCAATATGGATTACTCCAAATACTGTATTTTTACAGTTAACCAACACAACAGGTTGCCTGGAGAGGTGGTGGAAGCCCCATTCCTGGAAGATTTAAGGCCAGGCTGGATCGGGCTCTGAGCAACCTGGTCTAGTGGGAGGTGTCCCTGCCCATGGCAGGGGGGTTGGAACTAGATGATCTTTAAGGTCCCTTCCAACAATTCTATGATTCTGCCTTGCCTGGAGCTTGAGGGAATCCTTGGGGGGGTTATTGCATATATTTGTCTTGTTTGTGTGCACTTCAGTAGGTGTTTATTCTTGATCGCTGTTGAAGACAGCAATCCTCTGGTCTGACTCAGTAAGCTGCTTTTATGTTCTGACCTATTTCTCAACTCTCCATTTCCAGGTCCCTGGTTTGACATGTACCTAAAAGCACGTGAACCTGTTGTTTTGAATTTTAATGCATTTATGTCTTTTAATCCTGATCCAAAATCTGAATATAACAATCAGCTCATCCGAGCTACAAACATGACTGTCTCTGCTATACGTTTCATGAAGACCTTCAGGGCTGGTTATCTTGAACCAGAAGTTTTTCACCTCAATCCAGAAAAAAGTGACACTCAGGTCTTTAAAAACATTATCCGCTTTGTGCCTTCTTCACTTTCTTGGTTTGGTGCCTACATGGTCAATGCATACCCCTTAGATATGTCTCAGTACTTCAGGCTCTTCAATTCTACACGGCTGCCTAAGCTCACCAGAGATGAACTTTATACAGATGAAAAGGCAAAACATTTATTAGTACTGAGAAACGGGAATTTTTATGTATTTGATGTTATTGATAGAGATGGAAATGCACTGGAACCTTCAGAAATACAAGCACACTTGAAATACATCCTTAGTGACAACAGTCCAGCCCCAGCCTTCCCTCTTGGCTACCTTACCAGTGAAAACCGAGATACGTGGGCATTGCTGAGAAAGAATCTACTGGATAATGGCAATGATGAAGCTCTTCAAAAAGTGGACTCTGCTTTGTTCTGTTTAAGTTTAGATGATTTTCCCATTAAAGACTTTATGCACTTGTCTCACACTATGTTGCATGGAGATGGTGCTAACCGCTGGTATGACAAATCCTTTAATCTTATCATAACTAAGGATGGCACTGCAGGAATTAATTTTGAACATTCCTGGGGAGATGGTGTAGCTGTGCTCAGATTCCAGAATGAGGTTTTTAAAGATAGCACCAATACACCAGCCATCAGCCCCCAGTCCCAGCCTGCTTCAGTAGACTCTTCTAGAGCAGTGCAGAAACTTGACTTCAAGCTGAATGATGCCTTAAAAGCAGGAATTACCAAGGCCAAACAGAAATTTGATGCCACTATAGAATCACTGTCTCTTAATCTCATTCAATTCCATGAAGGGGGCAAGGACCTTCTAAAGCAGAAGAAGGTAAGCCCAGATGCTGTGGCTCAGCTTGCCTTCCAGATGGCTTTCCTTCGACAATACAATCAGACTGTTGCTACCTATGAGTCTTGTAGTACTGCAGCTTTCAAACATGGTCGTACAGAAACGATCCGTCCTGCCTCTGTCCATACAAAGAAATGTTCGGAAGCTTTTGTCAGGGAACTGTCCAAACACAGCACAGAAGAGCTTCAGAAGTTGATAGAGGAGTGCTCAAAGTACCACGGCCGTTTGACAAAAGAAGCTGCTATGGGTAAGTAGGAATATTTTGAACACTCCTGTTTTTGCACTAAAATTTCTTAAGGTTACTGTAAACGTTTACTTCACAACTAAATAATTTGATTTTGATGCAGGCATGATGTTAAACTTGACAAAAACAGTAGCAGAAGGCTGTGGTACTTCCCACTTCAGTGTTAATGTGTTGAGAATCTTTTATACTTCAGTTTGTGTCCTTAGAGCAGCTGGGCTATTTGAAGATTTGATAAATACTTAGTGCATGTTGTACCCCCCAAGGCAACCTGCAGGTGATAAAGGGTTAAACCAACTTCCAAATCAAATTGATTCTTCGGCTGTGCTACTTTTGGTATTTTAATAAATCCTTTAATTTGAATTATCCTTCCCAGAAGCATAACTTGTTGTATTGTTTCAGTAAAATTGAATATTACTCCACGGAATCTAAAATTTGCCTCTGCTTGTTGAAGCAAGATCATTTTCCTCTTTAGATTCCTAAATTTTATGAAAGACTTTCTTTATTTTAAACAACTTGTATATGTTCAGATAAATAGTTAAAGAATGTTATGTGTTATTAAAATTGTCTTGTTAACATTGCACTTTTTTTTACTATCATGGTGCCTGGCTGAAGGTAGCAGTAAAACAGCAAGCCTTCATTCCCTAGGATACCAATACCTGCATTAGAAGTGCCCAGTGTCTGGGTTATGAAAAGTAATTCCTGCTAATAGGAAAATAAAGCCCAGTTCTTTAGACCTCCTCTTTTGTGGCTGAAAAACAATGTGATGCCAAACTAAGTGAGTTTACTTCCCACAGAAATGAGTCACCTCTGTAATACTTGTCATTTTGTTTTAACAGGTCAGGGATTTGACCGACATCTCTTTGGCTTGCGCCATTTAGCCTTATCCAAAGGTATTGCACTGCCTGATTTCTACCAAGACCAAGCCTATGCTCGGATTAATCACAACATCATTTCTACAAGCACATTGACTAGCCCAGCTGTGCAGTTAGGAGGGTTTGGCCCAGTGGTGTCTGATGGCTTTGGAGTAGGATATCAGGTACACAGTGATTGGATAGGTTGTAATGTTTCCTCTTACCCAACTAGGAATGGTAAAGAATTCCTTCAGTGTGTATGCAAGTCACTAGAAGATATCTTTAATGTTTTAAAGGGCAAGAAAATTGGTAGTTAGACATAGTAACATTGGAACATTTTACTGCTGCAGTAACATGCAGACTGTGTCTAACTGGCACACCAATCAGTGTTCAGTGTGGCTGAGGCTGCCCAGCTTAACTGGCTTCATTTAGCTCATTGAACTGGGATACTGTTAAATTCACTATGAAGTTTCTATTTTAAAGAAATCAAGTACAGACCTTGAATGTGTGTTTCAAGAAACACATTCACAATGCCAAAATTAAGTAACAGGTCCATCTGTTCCAGAATATTACATATTCTTAAAACACATTATTTAAATAAAAAGCATTGTTACCAAGTTTATGAACTTGGAACATCTGTGTTCCAGGAGTGTTCAGACAGACTACAGTACTGTGATACCACTCTTAAACGGTTTGTTGGTTTTTTTTTAAATATACAATAGTTTTAAATATGAGTGGTTACATTTACACTCTTGCACTAAGTTTGCCATACTTACTTTTCCCTTTAAACTTGAATCAATATCAAAACTGATTGTGCCTCAACTGCTTGAAGCCTTTCCACTGTAGCAGCATTTTGAGAAACAAAAAATGAAGTGGGAGGTTTTAGGTAACCTGCAATCACCAACCGTGTTGTTAAATTGACTGGAAGACTATTGTAATAAAGCTATCTGTTAATAACCACAAAGTTCATTTATTGACATACCAAGATTATGTAGTATGGGTAGCCCCTTTTATTAATAACTCATGTTTCTTATAAAGGTTAAAAAAAATACTGCTGAAAGCATTGTGTAGTGCTGGTTCTCCCATTATACATGAAGTCTGTCTGCTTTTGTTTTGCTGTATAAACCTGTACTCTTGTGCCTTAAAAAACTACTGAACTTTATCTTTCAGGGTTCTCTTTCCAAACTTCCTCTTACTATGGAAAAGTAACCTCAACAAAATATTTTCCTTTTTCCTCCTTGTTCTCTCAGCTAGAACTTTTGACATTATTTATTGTAGCAGAAGCCACAGTCTTAGTGCCTCGAGCTGCATCTTCAATGCACTGGGGCTTGCTTCAGAAATTCTAAAGACTAAGGCTTATCAGAAGTCTCTGAAAGATTGCAAGAGAACTCAAGTATGGATGTTAGTAAAAGTTGGCGATGCTGTGAACATGAGACAAAACCAATGCAGACAAGTTCCTTGTGTGCTGTTCAAACTGGGACTCTGCCAGTCAAGAAGGCAAAGGTGCTCAAAGTTACTAAGATTACAGCACAGATGCCCTTTGCATAAGGTAACCCTTTTTGCACAGACTTCATCATGGTATGTATAACTTGAACCTCTCTGCCTTTTAAGCATTCTTGACTTTCACTTTTTTTCTTCTAGGAAGGTGAGTTTTTCTCTGGAACTGAATATTGCAGTAGTGCTTGCTTCTGCAGCTCTGTGTAGAACTAATGCAGCTCATGTCTTTCATCACAGCAGAACATGAAAGTCTGAGCATGTTGGTTGGGTATGACAGATCAGGTTCAGAGGCTTAGAAACCTACTTGCCTTTACTCTTCCTTTGGATATCTCAGTTTCCAGGTTCTCCTAATGTCTTTTTTTATCACACTAAGTGTAAGCAATAGCATATCTTGAAGTATGAACTGCAAGTGCTAGGAAGGGAAGAGGCATGCTTTCAATATGTAATCCCGAAGGCTCATGAAGTTTTCCTAATCAGGGCTGTTTGCTCTGCAGCCTGTAACGTGCTGTTTTCGCTTTCGGTTGAAAAGGTGTATTTGAAAACTTAGTTTAAAACCTACCATGATTGTCCTTGGTCATGTAAACAGAGCAAGGAAGGTGATCATTTGGGAGGGTGAAGGAAATTATGTATCAGGAAACAATAATTAGACCAAAAGTCTTTGAAATTCACTGAAGATTTTTTTTGTGGTTTCGTTCTCTTTTACTTTGGGTTTTTTTTAACATGAAAACAACTTACAAGTTTGTGAGAGCACTTGTGGAGTCTGTCTTCAACTGGAAATGAATGAGGTTTAATTAATGGCATACTCTGAAAGATGATCTGATTTTCAGAAGATTCTAACAGTTGTGTTAAGTGTCAGTAGCAGTCAGGCTTAATAAGTGTTTTCAGTAAACTCACCTCTGTCTGTACTTGACTTGGCAGAAAGTTACTGAAGATGTACCTTTTCCTTCAAGCAGTTAACACAGTCCCAGTACTTACAGCCATTTCCTGATGATAGGAGTGGTGAGTGGAAAAGACCTTACTTGCTTATGTTAGAGCAAATATGGGTGCTTCTTGGTGATAGCCTATTAAAATCTTGAAGGCAATATGTTGTGTAAGTAGTTTCTGTTGATACAGTAGTTAAGCTACAGTCCACCACAACTATATATTCCCCAAAAAGACAACATTAAGAAAATGGCACAGTTCAGTCAAGCATATATAGTATTTTCAGTTTGTACTGAGGACATCTCGAAAATATTTTATTAGGGCATGCTGGAGACAGTAAATACAATTTTGGTTTCCATTTCTGAAATAGAGCCATATGAAAAGTAACTCCAGGGAAACTGTGTCTCTGATGGCTACAGCTTCTTCATTAATAAGCATGTCAAGATTAATTAGGGATATTAACTTTAGCATTTTACAAATTTATGGGTAACTTCATAGATTCCAACAGATTCCTTTGTTTTTTCATCATAGTCATTCCAATCCTGTAGGAAGTAAGATATCACAGTAGGTCACAGAGGATAGAATGTAATCATGTCTAAAACACAGACAGGAATTCAAATTGAAACTAAGCCTTACTCAAAATTTGGATTTTAAGAGTTCTGTGGAAAGTGCTTTACAGTCACTAAGATAAGTTCTGATATCTGAGAGATGCAAGAGCAATGACCTGAAATTAAAGGAGATTCAGACTCACTTAGTTTTATTTTAACAATGACTTTTTTTTCCAGTGTAGTCCACAGCCTGTAGTGGACAAGACAGCAACTATGGCGGGTGAAAGGATTATCTATGATTTACAATACCCTAGTCAGGTAGGTAGGCAGACAAGCAGATCCCTGCCAAGTAGGATACCAGGGAACAAATCTGACCTTGAGATTCTTGCTCACAGCCAAGGAGGATTTGCAATGCTGGAGTCAGTATCCTGACTTTGAAGGACAGTGTCTTTGAATTAATTTTTATTATCTCTGTGCACAGGAAAAGGTGTATTTTCCTAGAAAAATCACTTCACCACTCTGAATAACCCCAGCCATTTAGTATTCCAGTTGTTTGCCCTCTGGAATTCCTGACTGACTTAAAAGTTGCATTTTTACTTTTCTCAGCTGCTAAGCTGTCAAATATACACTTCTGAAATGATGCTGTTAGTAATGCTCATTGCTCATAGTTTTAGTTTCTCTCTCCAGCTATGACCTTCTTGTGCCTCCATGAAAGAGGAAAACTAGTCTCTTGAATGTGCAGGGTGTGCATTTTGGACTACAGACTTAGGGAAAGGAAGCCAGATAATTAGATTTACTAAGGAAACTAAGACAACATACCTTTTCTAACAAGTTTATGTCATTGAAAGGTGTGCCAGATTCTGCACCTTCAGCGGCAAACCCTGCCTGCAGATACATTTCAGTAAGATTTTAAGAATAAGTTGTAGCAAGAAAATAATAATATGATCATTAAAACATGTTTAAAGAAAGTAACATAGCACAAACTTTTATTGTAGTTCTTTTAAATTAGGTAGAAAGAATGGTCAAGCTCTTTCCTGGGTAGGGGTCAGTATAAGGTTGTAACCCTGTTCATGAATTGGGAAAATTCAATCTAAGCAACTACAGAGTAAAATGATGGAACACTGCTCCTCTGTTTTTCCTGCCAAAAAGGTATTTCCAAATATTCTAGATAATGTTAAAGCTGAGTTTCTAAGTTTATGTAGCAGCATCCAACTACTAACAACTTCTGATTTTAAGTTCAGAATCTATACAGGCATTATTTATAAGATAGCTTAATAATAAAATTACACTGCAAGAGAATAATAGAAAGAAAATGTGGAAGAGAGTTAATAGTTTGGGCTTAAATGGCACTGTCATGGCACAAACCCTGATGGAATTCAAGAAGCAGCTGGACAATGCTCTTGGACACAGATGAGACTTTTGGGGTTGTCCTATGCATAGACTGGAGTTGAACTCCATGATCCTTGTGGGTCCCTTCCAAGTCAGGACATTCTATGATTCTGTGATTCCGCAAGGGATCTACACTTGCATTTTTGATACGAAATCCTCGCTACTGCCAGTCAAGACATTTAACTATGTAAGAATATGTGAAGTAAGCCACATGATTTTAAAATATTTCAGGATTTGCATGGAAGGCTAAGCACCCTTGGGAATTAAATAAACCACAGAGTGTGGTAGACAGAACAGGAGAGCTATCAGCAAGGCATAGTGTGAATATGGCCTTTATATAATTGTCAAAAGCCTATCTCAAGGGAACTGCTAGGGGTGGAGAAGAAGATCAGCATCATGGGACAAAAATGCAGAGCTGCAGTATAGAACAAATGCTATAAAAGAAGCCTTGCTTTTGCCACCTGGAGATATTCACCAGCCCTCCAAGGAACAAGAAGCCATGTGACTGGAATTACAAGCTTCTGTACCAGACACCCAGCGGGACTTGCATTCTTGCAGCTTTGGCGTCAGAGCAGAGACTCGTTTAATCGCTGCAGGAGAGAGCTGGGACGGGCAGTGACTTGTCTGCCCTCTGCTGTCTGCCGAAGAGCCAACAGCTAAAGCATAAACACTGAAGAAGCAAAAATGCCTGCTGACTTTACAACACAGTGAATTGTCACACTTGGAATCAATGGAAGTATTGCTTGTGCCACAAAGCAAAGAAGGCTTAAGAGAAATTTTATAAAGAAACCTCCATTTTTCAGTTGAAGCATTCACTTGAGGGACAAGGAAATGAAAGGAGCTTAAAGATCCTCAAATACCTAAAACACAAATATCTAATTTGAATTGGTTGCTGCTACTAGGTAGCATCAAAGAATCAAAGTATACTTTCTCCTCTCAGATTTGAATGATTTTTTGAGAAAACTATTATAATTTTAAAAGGACATGCAATTAGTAAGCCACTCTGAATTGACTTCAGGTATGGCTGCATTATGTCTTTTCAAAAATATGAAGAAAATACAGTAGTGCTATGGCCAGTCCTGTCTGGTGCTAACCAAAAGCCAAATCTAACATGGAGAAGGCAGGCTGGGTTGGACCATGTCAAATATAAAGCAGTTTACAGAATTGTTTGAAACTGCAGAAATCTGTACTTTACTCATTTAGGTATCAGAAAATTCACTGAAATACCTGCTCAGGGATTCAAGAATACTCTCCAACAGTGTGTAAAGACTACAATTTGAGAATATTGAATTTAAAGCTTTATTACAGCTGTGAAGTCTTTGTTTTGCAGATTAAAATTGACAGCTAGGATGCAGAGCTATAAACATCTCCTACATTTTGTAGTCTTCTCATAGATTTTTATTGAAGTGAAAGTTGCTAGGTCTGGCTGCAAAGCTTTCAGAAAAACATGAATAAACCAGTAAGTATTTTGTTCCTCAAAAAGATGGGCTTCACTTTTATAAATAAGTATCACTGCAGTGGTGATTTATTTATACCAAATTCTTGGTAGGATCAGCTTTTTTGGTCTGTTTGTTAGCACAGTGTCACAGTCTGAGGGATAAGACAGGTTTATATTTGTCAGTCTATTTACACCTAATCCGACTGGAATAATAGGTTAAATATAGTAGGGAGTTAGCTTGCGTACAGCATGACCGTGCACAAGCAAATGAGTCACTGAAGACTGGCTTGGCCCTGAAGAAATCCTTTAACTCTGAACCCTGAGGTGTGCTCTGCAACAGTCTTTAACTGCCATCAGAAATTCCAAATGGAAAAATGCCAATATCCATTTCGCTCTGCAACATACCAAGATGCAAAGTGGGGCTCTCCTGAATGTGGCTATCTAGTTATGCACTCTTGCCATTCCCCCTTGGGAAAGACTCCCTTTTGCAATAACCTGAGCCACGAAGTCCTTTCAAATGAAGTCAAATGAGCAGTGCAGAGGCACCTGTAAGGAAATTTGAATACTACTCCAAAGTGTGTTTAATTTCAGATTTTACTGGCACAAGCAATACCAGAGTTGTGTTAGCTGCTTATGTTTTTTTTTTGGAGTCAAATGAAGAACTGTGGAAAGGATAGAAAACTGGGGAGGTCTAGGACATTCCAGGAAGAGCAGTACCATTTCAAATAGTGTGTATTTTATAAGTCTACAGTCTGTAAGAAGTGCTCTTAAAAAACTGAGAAACAAATCAGAACTCACCTGTGGTTGAAAGTCAACTGGTTCCAGCCCTCGGCATTCAAACTCCACTATCGTTTTGAATTTCTCGCTGTCTTCAGCCTATGATTGAGTCAGAATATCATTAGTTTATATCTAACAGAGAAAGAGTGACAAGTCTAGGAATGAATTGCTTTAAAGGCAGTACTATCAGTTCTGATGTCCCAAATGACAGCAAAATCTTAGGGCTCATTTAATAGATGGCAATTAACTAGAATTTCTTAATCTGCCACAAGGAAGCCTTCACAACGAAACTAATACATGCATTATATAATCAGCCCTAATTTGAGTGATATATTTCATAAGCAAAACACAACATTGCATCAGATTATTCTCCACTTGAGACTTACATGCAGGAGTCTACAAGAGGCAATTTTCTGTTGGGAGAATACTGGCTTTTTGTGTTCTTGGAAGAGGAATGTGATGATAAAAAAAACCTAAAAATATTATTAATGCTTATTTGTCTTTCAGTTGCTATAAAAGAGAAAACAAACTTACATTGTAAGGTTTGATTGTCTGACTCAAAATCTCTAAAAAAAAAAAAAAAGAAGTGTGAAAGTGAGTGGCATTATGTCTTCAGTTTTATTCAGCACAGAACAAGCACCAACTGCTTCTTTCGAAGAAATTTACTTCTACAAAGTAAAAGAAACGAAGTACCCAAGCAGTTCCTGCAGTTGGCCTTCAAAAGGTAGAATTCAAATTTTCTCACTCCTCCTAAGAAGTTTACATTACAACACCATGTTACCCTACCAAAGCAAAGGGGAAAAAAAGGCTCATGTAAAAAATAACATTACAGATATTACTTTTGTTCTGGCAGAACCTGAACTCATCAGGAGGGTTGCTGTCTCCTCCATAAGTGTGGTGGCAAGTATGTACCTGTTGTGAACTCAAGCACCAGTGTACAAGGAAAGAAAATCCCTGGTTTATGCTCTTTACAAATGGTGTCAAGCAAAAATGGGATCTAAAAACTACACTTGGGAGAATGAATGTAAAATCATGATGCCTCTTAAATTTCTAATCACGTACCAATGGAGTTCTCCCTGGAGCACAGCTTGCATTTCTGCACCATGGTGGCACTTCCTCTGCCTCCTTTCAGGGGAGCACTGTCCTAAAAACCATGACAACAGAAACTTTGTCTGAGCCACTCGAAACCTCTGCAAAGGTAAAGTAGTTTTTACAATAATGGTCTTTAATTTAAAAAAAAAAAACTGAAACAAGAAGGCTTTTTTTTTAAAACTAGAGAGAACTATGATTCAAAAAACTGTGATTATCAAAGAATAATTCTGTTCTAGACTTAAAATAGCAAATAATGGATAGTTATGTCTTGTCCATATAGGCATGTTCTATTTATGCCTCAAAATACATTCTTACCTTTTACTAGTATGCAACAAAAAAGGGATGATTATTCCTAAGCACAGAACCTCCTCTCACCCCTGATACATTTTATCCTCCTTTTTCAATTTCCAAATGCTCATTTAGCATGCTTAACTTACCTTGAATTACCTAAACTTTTCCAAAGACATTTCAGCAGCATCAGAGAAACAGACTACAGGCACAATCTTATTCTGGTATCACTTAAAATTTGTTTTCAAATTGTATCTTTTACAAAAAGGCATCTTCTCAAAGCAGATATAAGTACTTTGTCAGCAAGAGGCACAATTCCAATGGCTTATCTCAATTAACTGTCTCCAAATAGTTGTGTTTTTTTTAACATAGACTGTGACAGCATTTCCTGAATACATATAGATGTTAAAATGCTATTTTATCTAAAGTGTGAGTCATCACATCCCTGATTCTAATATCCCTGAGGTGTAAGAAGCAGATCTGTTTTCTCATTTTTGTTCTGCTGCAGATTACAGGAGGGAGACCTACCATCAGTCGCAGATACTGCCATTTGTCAGAAACTTCACCACAGTTCCCACATTTCAGCTGAAAAAGAAGCATAAATGAGAGAACTGAAAGCTGTCAGTAACGGGGGATTAAGAAGCTCCAGATTCACAATCCCCATTGTTTCACAGCGGAGAGGAGCTGCAGGCAGGTACCAGTTGCCATCTACCCTGACAGACCCGTGAACTGACTTAACCTGGTGGGTCTACCCACCACAGAGGGTCTGCCCTTTGGCTTGTTGGGTGGAAAACGTGTTACAAAGCACAGTCATGAGATAAAAGGTAGGAATGGTGCATCTCACCATTCATCTGGGTTAGCTGCCAATGGATAGGGGATTACCAACGGAGGCACTAACCAACAGCTGAACTTCAGACTTCTCATTATTGCAAACTAATATATAATGCCATGCATGTACCGATGTATATATGTCTATACATTTCCACCATCACATCTGTAGTCCTTGTAGCAGCCTGCTGCACTGTGTGGCAAACCCCCACGCTGCTGTTTAAGCTGAGTGATGTGTCATTCACCACCACAGGCCCTGTCTGCAGGTGCCCCGCTTGGGCAGTCTCACCGGCTCTTAGCTCCCAGCTAAGAGGTTTCCCCGCTCCCTCATGTCCCAGGCACCCCCCCGCCGCCGCACCTTGAGGTACCAGCGGAAGTCCTCGCCCTCGGCCCGTAGCCGGGTGATGTTCTCCAGTGTGGCACGCAGCTGCAACCCGATCCTCTGCAATGCAAGAGGCACCGAGAGAACCCGTCAGCTCAGCTCAGCTCGGCTCAGCTTGGCCCAGCTCGGCCCGGCCGCGGCTCCTACCTACCCCCATGGCCTCTCAGGGCGCCCGGCAGCTCACGGGGCCGCGACGCTATGGGGACACCCCTGACGGGCTGTGGCCTCCCCCCTCAACCCCGCCTTTTGCGGGAGGAGCCCGCAGCTGCTGGTTTCAAGCCGCTCCTGCGTGGTTTCTGTGCTGGTTTGGGTTTGTTTCTTCTTGCACCCCCCCACCCCGTTGCGTTTGTGCTCTTAGCCAAGCTGGCGGCCGCCTCCCAGTGCTCTCTGCCGGGCTGAAGCCAACGCAGAGCCGAAGCTGCCCTCGACCAAGATGGCGTAGCCAGCGCGGCCTGTCACCGCCCCTCCGGAACGGTGTAGGGCGGGAGGCGCGGCGGGTGACTCAAGGTGGAGAAGCGGAGCGTGGAAGAAGGGTGTCCAGGCAGGAGAGTGCCTGCGGCCACAGGAAGGAAAGCAGGAGGTGCTGACACAGGTAATAGGGGTTAGATGTCTCCAGCTTTTAAAAAATCATTTAACCAAAATCTGTTTTCAATCGTGGAGGCTACTGGTTTAGGAAAAACAGAAAGATGTTCTAGAGAAAGCGAGGGTAGAGTTTGATAGAGCTGTTATGGGGAAACACTGTCAGACCCTGTGGGGAGCTTCAGGCCACTGTTGGAGTTGCCCACAGTGCTTTATAAAAATTACTGAAGTTGAGACATGTTTGGCCTTCTAAGCCTCTTAATTCTGCACAAAAGCTGTTTGTCTAGAACTTAAGTAAATGCATTCTACATCACTTTTAATTTCAGTTTCTCTAAAGCTGGACATGAGTGTCAGTGAAGATCCTGGATGGCTCCGGGGTTGCCTGTTGTCTGCTTCTGCTCTGAAGGCAAATGGATAATCACAGAAGCAGGTTGTTAGGAAGTTAACGTGTAACAGTTGTAAAGGTAACAAATTTGCTATAACTGGTTATCATTCACAGTTACAGCTTCAGTTCTTTTGAACATTTGAGATGGCCAACAATACCCAACTTGGGATAGTAACAAAAGTTTATCTTGACAGTTGGCAAAACTTTCATTTCACAGAGCCAGACTTAATTCTATTTTCCACTGCTGCATAGATAAAGAAATGAAATACAGCTTTGTGTGATAGAAGTGAAGTAACGTATCCTAAGTGTACCATGATAAAAGAAGTGTTAGGAAAGTCAGTATCTCACCAGAACTTGTAAATTAAGAAAAACAGCTCTCACCAGTTTATTAAGACTGTCACTGACAGTTTGTAAAAAAACCTTTCTGGCATACATAAAAGCTTCAGTCCAGACATAATGAGGAAATGAAACAGCCCCCCCATACAAACACTGCAATACAAACTTCATTTTGTTTAATTTAAATTGGCTTAATCTTGAAGTGTAGTCCAATAAGACTGAAGACTAGACACTTAAGATCCTGGACCAGGTAGTAGAACACTCTCAAGCCTTCTGGATCCCTGCAGTGCACAACAGAAGGAAGGGAAAAAAAGTTAGACTGATGTTCAAGGACAACAGTTTATAGAACTAACTAACTATTGAAAAAAAACCACCCTAAAGCCTATAGGGAGACTTTTCAGAGGTCATCTTAGGCATTAACAGATTTGTTTCATCCTGCAAAGACTGATAAAACATTCTGCAGTCCAGGTTCACATTTTTATCAGAAAGGCAAGTAGTAATTTCACTTTGGATTTACAAAACATGATACCCAATCTTGTCAGCTAAGGTAAAATACTCGAGTCCTGGTTCTCCTAGAGACATTGGTGTGGACAGACCAATGACAGTACAGTCCAGACTCCTGAGTACACCTAACAGAGGTTCCTACAATAAGGTCAGCTGCTCAGTGAGTTTGAAAAGAGAGTGTGTAATGACACAGCCTCAGAGCTTTTGGTACCTTATGCTGGATCACAGAGCACTTGTGCCCCCAGGAACTGATCTGTGCTTTGAAACAACATAAAATACAAGTACCTAATGATCAGCACATTCTAATATAAACTGTTACATAAAAACAACAGCAACATAAAAAAAGCCCAGAGTACGTACTTGGATTGATTTACATCAATGAGTGAACCGATTTTTGATGTGGTAAACGAGATGTGCTCATCACCAATTACTATTTCAAGCTCCTGAAAAAGGAATGATTATAGGAAGTCAAACCAATGGCTTTATAGTATTAGTTATAGAAATACTTAAAACACTGGGGTAATGGCTTTCCATTTTTATTACAAAGACGTTGAATGCAGCAGGTCTATGAATCATATCAACTCAGGACTAAACTGCCATTGGGGTGCTGCACAGCTTTTAAACCAGCCTTTGTTTCTCTGTTGGCTAGAGACAATACTGACTTGAAGAAGAAGTTCTGTTATATTTCCAATGAGCAGCAATTAGAAGAGACACCACACACCAACCTGTCGACCAACTCTGTCAGGAGGAGGCCACAGAGCATCATCTTCTTTTGTGATTTCACTGTCGTCGATGATTCTCTTCAGCTCCTCCATCACACTCTTGTGCACGTAAGCCTACAAACAATATTCCGACGTGACAGAACAACCCCAGGTGCTCCCCGGGATGCTGCCCTGTTCACTCTGCTTGTACAAACCACTGCACGAGTGCTTGGCGCAGCTGATTTGCGACACACCACCCGCTCTCGACAGGGGCGCACACACCTCACCGCCATCCCAGCAGCGGGCCAGTGCCACTGCGTTGGAATCGCAACGGCTCTCCCGCGCCAAGCAGCCCTTACCTCCTTTCGGATCATGACATCATTCTTGTAGTTGCTGTTGTTGGCGTAGCGCAGCTTCCCTGCCAAATACAGCGCGAACGTTAATCCCGCGACGGGGCAGCGCCAGGCGCGCACGGCACAGCACCCGCCCCGGCCCGGCCTCCTCCCGGGAGCGGAAAAAGCGGGCTCCGCCGCGCCCCCCCTCCCCTCCGCTTCCTTCGCTCGCTCCCGCCGCACCCCTCACCGTCAGGCCGGAACTCGAATTCAAGGAACTCGTGGCCAAATTTGCCCTTATGCCCCACGTAATAGCGGAGGTAGAAGTCGCTCGCCATGGTCCCTCCACCGCCCCGGCATGCACCGCGGCGGCGCGGACGAAATGCGTCACGGCAGGGGGCGGTTCTCCCCGTTCCCATTGGCTGGCAGTGCCAATTGCACGAGCCGGAGGAGCGGCAGCAGTTGTGGCCGCCTTGTGGCGGGCCCATGAGGGCAGGTCCGCGGCGGGAGGCGGGAAGAGGGCAGGGCCTCAGCTGGAACGCAACGGAAGTAGACTAGGCCCTGGTGAGTTCTCGAGCCGCATGAAGCAGTACAGGTGAGTGGGTCCGCATCATGCGGCCCAGCCCTATTGATTGGCTTCCCCGGGCCGAAGACCTGGGCCTTGGGCGAGTTTGAGCGCTCGGGTAGCTGAGGCAAAGTTCTCTTTTTGTTTTCTGTGTTTGATAGAAGAAAGTGATTGCTAAAAGTCTGTTTTTCAGGAGCCCCGCATGTTTTGTGATCTAGCTTCCTCTTTTGACTATGTAGGAGCTCCGAGTTTTCACTGGTGTTGTCAAAACCACTATTCCCTGGCACACACAAAATAAAGAAGACAAAAAAAAAAAAAAGCTAGGTAGAGGAAGGTGAAATACTCCATTGTTGACTCTTCAGTTGGGCAGTGATGATCCTGAAAAAAGGAAAGTGAAGACTGTCAAGAGAGATTTTGGGGCCTTGGGTCAACTGATCAAGGGAGTGGGAGTGCAGGTAGCTTTTTCTTCTATCCCCTGTGTTACAGGGGCCAACCCAGAAAGGTTGAGGAGCACCTCAGCCAATTCAGATTAATTCTTGGCTTCGCACCTGGTGCCATCAGCAGGACTTTGGGTTTTTTGACCATGGATGCCAGGCCTACTGGCAGCAGATGGGGTCAGC